>VKOC01006879.1:0-28760 GCA_009364415.1 Spea multiplicata
TTATATTACTGTATACAGTGCTGGGGGTTATATTACTGTATACAGCGCTGGGGTATACAGCGCTGGGGGTTATATGTTCTGATGTATGGAGTAATTATATAAATGAAAGTCAGATGTAAGGAGGTTGGTCAGTAGTTGTTACTGCGCTATGGAATATGATGGCGTTATATATAAAACAATAGATAATAATGATAGGGACTGAAGCTTTGCTCGTTGAAGCCTCTAATCTTCTGGTCCTTCGCGGAGGAGGCGTCCATTTTGAATCGGCTCTTGTCCTGCGGGGAAGCAGCACTCGAAAGTCTAAACGCATCCAACGCGATTAACCCGACCGTCCTACATCATCAGATGTATAAGGAATGACTGCGAACGAATCGAGCCACTCGGCATCTTTATCAGCCCAACGACCCGGAGAACAATCGCCATGAAAAGGCTTCTTACAATCCGCCGACCAGAAACATCAGAATATATTAATATATATTTATTAAAGACTCCTAATAATAATAATAAATTCCCATTATGTTTTCATTTATTTAGCGCCCGCATATTCCGTAGCCGCAGTACAGCGGGATTCTAATTTTTCTCAATCACCTGAGACAGCGGAGAATATTTCTGATTTCTATAATTAACCAATGACGTCAGATTTCAGGTTTTTCTTTCACTTTCGTCCCATTTCGAAGGTATTTATAGAGTTCCGGTGGTTTCCGCGGCGCGGTTACAACAGAGGATCCAGTTTGAGTGAAAAAATGGCGGTATCCGTAAAATGAGGAATAAAATAAACAGGTTATGAAGAGGGCTCCGCGTGCCGCCGCCGGTCTATTACAAGGTCTGGGACGAAAAAGGTGAAGTTAGATTTTAGGACAGTTTTACAGCGATTTGTGTATTTTATAATTAACTCTTTCAGCTGCGCTCTCTTTTCTAGGGGGGACGCTCCAGCCATCATGTGTGCTTTAATGCATTTAGCTGGGGGGTCCCTTTAAATGTTTGTGGCGTCCCTCTTACAAATGCGTGGGGGCATTCTGCAGAATCCGCTCCTATAATTTTGCCCCTTTTACCTGCCCCCCCCGGCTATTTGCCGTACAGGAGATCCTTACCGCCAGTCGGCGACCGAAATGTCTAACGAGACCCCCAATGCACATGCGCCGGAAGTGCTTCCGCTGCTACCGGTTTGCTGCTTCGATACGATGCATATACAGATAAAAACTGATCCCAGAAGCTTACAATCTAGAAAGGCAGACGTAGCAGCACTTGGAGCGTCGCCAAGACGTTGCAGCAAAACCCGATGGTGGAGAATAAGAGGGATTTTCGAGGTTTTGCGGGGTCTTTCCAGAAGGGGTCGTTCCGAACGTTAAGAAGCAGAAGGATAAATAACTTATAAAGTAAAAAAAAACCCACGCACCCCGCAGAGAAAGTTTTTCTTACGCTTTTAGCCCAAAATTACCGAAGCAGAAAAAAAAGACGATTTATCAGCATAAAAAAACAGCCCTGTCAGGGGGGGGCGGAATTCTAAAATAAAGGAATTTAAGGGAAATTTATTGCTGCGGAAAGTATTTATTTCACGCGTGGCGCAGTGTTTTTTTTGGGGGGGGGCTTGCTGAGCTCCCCCGCGCCAGTTCTTCCAATGGCGTTGAGCCGGCGCGTTTCGCGGATTCCGAGGCTTTCATGCAGAACTTTTTTCTCAGAGCCCCCCCCCCCGAAGATCACTTTGTCAACTTCTGGGAGGGAATCCCAAATATATTTTATGCCGATACCCGATGACAGCTCGTCTTCAACCCCCCCCTCGGCAGCTTACACTCAGGGGGGGGCCGGGGGGGGGGCGCCGCCACGAAGCTAATCTCTGGGATCGTAGAAGCGAATCCGTGAGATTTACAGCAATCACTCGGCGTTCTTTGTGATTTTTATATTCAGAGGAGATCTTCCGTGGATTCTCTGCCGCGGGATTCCCGCTGGGCGGCGGACCGTTACGTCCCACAAAGAAAGCGAAAACTTTTCCGACGGGGTTCTGAATGAGCAGCCTGTATTCCGCTTCAGGCGCGGCATGCGCGACGCGGCCGCCCGCTTTCACCCGGTTTCAGTTTTCTTTTTAACAAAGTGGTGTTTTCATTGTGATTCCTCCCATTTTTTAAACAAAATAGCTCCATTTAAGGCGTTTTTTTCTTCTTGAGAATTTATTCAGCCACGTGAAAAAAAATAAAAAAAATCATCAATCACTTCCCGTCAGTTTCTCCTACAGACTTAGAAATAATGTTTTTTTTATAGATTTTTATGAAAAATAGGGGTACAAAGTTTAAAAATGATAGGTTTTGGTCGTTGAGAAACACTGAAAAATATATATATTTTTTTACGTTATTAAACCATTGAGAGTATTTTCTTATTTTATAAAATCCTAAATGGCGTAATTAAAAAATAGATTTAAAAAAATAAAATAAATCAGGGGGGGAATAAATTCATATCCAGAAAAGAGGGACATTAGGGGAGGATCACAGAGGGACTGGCTAAAATAAACAGGGACACTTGGGAGGTATGTTATACATGTTATGGGTCTATGGGCTACATGAAGCATGCAGAATGGGCTAAATTAATTAGAAATGAGTGAATACTAATAGAAAACCTTTGCATTTTCACCTAAAAATCATGGTAACTGCATCCGGGATAAAGAAACCAATCTTTAACCAGTTCGGGAAAATCCTACAGATTAAAAGCCTCGACTTTCGGCACCTCAGAGGTCTCTTCTTCGCGTGGAATGTTAGACACGAATCTCTATTCTCATCGGCCCCATAAAAGCATCGGCCTCGGCTGAAGAATCTTCTCTCGGGCCGTAAACATTTTTTCAATAAAGATTTTATATTAAAAAAAAATCTGTTTTTTAGGCAGCCAATCAAAAATATTCCAAAAAAGTAATCCTAAAATGTAAGAAAAACTCCTAAAAAACTGTTAATGGATAAATCGCTGGTTTATACAGAATTTGGGGATATTTGTATCAAAGCGGAGAGAATCCGGCCCGATAATCAATATATCTGATTTTTAATATTTGAATATTTTATTGAATAAATACAGAATGAATATTTTATATATTAATATTATAACGCAGTGAGGGGGGGGGGCTCCTCCGTTTAACCTCGCGAGCGCCACGCGGTCTGTTTAGTTTTCTAAGACTTAAAGGGTTAAAGATTTGACTCTTGAGGAATCCAAAAAAAAGGGGAAATCTCCTGGGACGAGCCGGGAATTCTCGCTGCCAAAAACGTGCGCTAAAATCTGCCAAGAACGGTTAAGATTTGAATTTTTCCTTTAAACTTAATGTTTCCGGATTTACCTCGAGTTAAAGAAATGAGCAGAAATGAGATTAAAGCCCACGGCCTGAAAGGGGGGGAATCCCCAGCGGATTCTGGGCTGTTTCAGTCAAATTTTTAGGGTTTGGTGAAAAGTCTCTTCCCGATACCGCGGCTCCGATTGGTTGATATAAAACGGGTGGGTATTAGACGGGGTCTTAATGACACTTTAGAATTAACAGGAAAAAACAGGGGTTTGGGTTTTTTTTGTCACCATTGAATAGTCTGCGGACCCCCCCCCTCGTATGCTTTTGGCTTTCCTGGCTGTGAGCATGCGCAGAAAGTGCTCTGGAGCTGCAGCTTCTCCTGAAGGCACCGTTGACGGCGCCCTAGGCCTAACCCTCGAAGCGGCACCCCTCCCCCACACACAGTCTGTGCTGGGTTATGACGCCATCTAACGAGACCGCGGGGCCCATGCGCAGAAAGTGCTCCGTGACGCTGATTATTTACCACACATAAATAGAAATTGATCACTTTTTTTTCACTTTTTAACGCATTAACCCTTCAATGGACAGCAAAGTACCGTGGATTAACCAATCAGCAAAGCCGGACAGGGAAGGGCTGCGAGGGGTTAAACAGAAAACGCTTTTTTTCTCTGTGTGCGTTGGAATCCGGCCCGTTCTAAAATACACTGTTTTGAGAAATGATTATTTTTGAAAACTTGTTTTTTTGGCCGAAGTTCCCAGATCCCATCAGTTAGAAAAGGCTTCATTTTTCCCACAAAAAAAACGGTTTTGTATTTATTGGGATTCCCCCCAAAAAAAGGTCACTTCGTGGATCTCGTTAAAAAAGGACAAGTTCTGCAGAGGTCGTCGGCCGCTTTCCGGCTCATAAAAGAGATTCCAGGCCAAAAAAAGCTGAGACCGGCGGCAGCCTGTGGCAGAGCCAGCATTATCATCAATTACCTATCCTCGAGTTCTCTCCCTCTGCTCCTCCCCCACCCTTACAAAGACTGCCTCGACCAATCAGCAACAACCAGCAACTTCACAATAGGGGAGGAGTTAAAGTAGCACCCCCCCCTCAACATTTCAGGTATGCGCGGCCTCGGGAGCGGCTGCCCACCCACCATACTAGAAGAGCCACCATGCGTTGCTTAGCAGCAGGAAGTCACAAGGCGGCCATGTTGGTTCCCATCTTCCAGCTCAGGATCCCGGATGCCTGCAAAGGTAGACCGGTGCGGCGAGACACCTCCCGAGAATCCAGACTGCACAGCCAAATCCGGGACTGTTGGGAGGTGTGACATTGGTGAACGGCAAATATAAGGAAAAGTGAATTAGGAACCTTTAATAAAAGCAGCTTTGGGGGAAAGATCACATTTTTTAGGTTATACAATGTGTTGTTCAAACCTGCGGCATTTAAAGTGTTAACCTCCCCGCTTTTTTACATTACGTTAACCCTCCAAAACTAAAAGAGTCAGATTTTAGGTGAAGTTCCCAATAAATTGGAACAAATTCATTTTGTATACATTATGCGCCTATAGATCTCCTGTATATTCCCCAAAATGTGAAATGAGGTCCAGAGGAACCCCGGTGACCCGCTTACTGCGCCCCTGAATCTGGATGCAGGAGATCATGTGGGCGTCACACAGAGATTCCTCCTTCTCTCTGGAAGTTGAAGGGTTAAGTGAGAATCTATACGATTAGTCAATAAATGTATATATAGCAGAATAATGCGTTTTGAATGAGTTATATTTTATGATTTATTACTGATAATAGACTTTTTTTTTTTTACCAAAAAATTGTATTTTTTTTAATATTAATAGAATTAAATTAGAATGGATTACACTGAACGCACACATACGATACGACTTCATATTATGGCAGAATTATATTAAAAAAGCCTAAATTTTACATAAATATTATATTTCGTTATATTTTAACGTTTGCAGAATAAACACCAAAATCCGATACATTTTATTACAGATAAAAACGTAGAACACGGAATTCTATATCCTATAATAAATAAATCTCTCTATATATTTAAATCATTAAAAAAGGAATTATTCTGTGCCGGTAGTCGGTATTTTTAATAATAGCTATTTCTTCTTTTTTTTTCTGGATACAAATTTGGCTTTTTTTTGCAGAATTATTGGGTCGGAGCCCAAAGCCCCGCCGCCTGGTAAAAGAAACATTAAATTCATGGCCTTTGGTGTTCCGAGGCGGTTACGAGTAATATGTTAATGTTCCGAGCGACGTCTGGAGCAGCTGAAAAAATAGAGATTGCGTGGCATTGGTTACACGGGGTCCGGAGGTCAGAGCCGAAAGACCCCCGCTATACAGGCAACCCCGGAGAGCGATCAGCCATTAATCCCCCATTTCACTGCTTCCCATCGGTTACCACTTCAACTTAATGGTTCAACCATCTAATTATCTGCGCGGACGTCTTCAGGGGGCCAGTAGGTGGTCTTCATTCAGATCGTCCGCAAGCAGGTGGGCACATAAAAGAAATTAGAATGGGCTTAACCCGCCACCTATTTGCCTGTCCAAAAAAAAAAAAAGAAGGAGATTGAGTACTTTTTAAAATGATCGCCCCCCCCGCGTAAAGCGCCCCAGATGCATTTTAAGCAGCGGGAACGAAGCTCAGACACCTTACAAAAGGGAAGCCATTGTGCGTTCGGTTTAATAGGATGCTGCTTAGCAGACATGGGCATCGCCTGGTTAATGAAGGGTCGATTTATGGCGGCTAGGGATTGTACACCGCTACGGACTATGTGGGGGCTCTACGAACACATAGCACTACCGCTGGTATCATTTACATTCGTTGGGCAAATTAAACAAAAATTAGTGGATCCCTAAACCCTTTGATCACCGGAGGGAGTCGGGCAACGCGTTCTGCTGTAAGCCTTGCATGGCATTCAAGGGGTTAAGTAAAATTAACAACGATCGTTAAAGGAGGCAACAACTTTAAGAGCTGCAGCGGGCGGTGGGGGGTTAAAAAATGCAGTAAATAAATACCCCTTTGGCATTCAGTGGGTTAAGCAAATGGTTATTAGAGGAAAGTTTCACCTTTTTTTTAAAATAATGTCTTTAGTTGTTCGGCCCCCATCCGGCCCCCGTCTAGTTGCCCGTTTCTCCTGCTGTAAAGACTCAAACCTTAATCAGTCGTTGGTCTCGTCTTAGATTCAGGAACCGTATGTCTATCCCATGCATGTTTAATACCCTCACTGTATTACCCTCTACCACCTCTGCTGGGAGGCTGTTCCACTTATCTTCCACCCACAACCACATTCCAACACACAGATGTTTTGTTGCCGGTCCCAACACACTAATAATGAACATGAAAGCACAGAGATGTTTGTGGGGGGGGGGGGGTTTGACGCTGGTTTAAGTCTCCGCGCAGGGTTGGCCCCGGGGCCGGCAGTGACCCCCTTGCTTTACATTTCAGGTTGTCAGTTGTCTCGTCTGCCTTGAAGTTACACAGAAGAAATTCACTTAACAATTTACAGAGAGACGCGAGAAGAAGACGCATTCTCCTGGCGTTACATCATTCCCATCACGTTACATCATTCCCATCACGTTACATCATTCCCATCACGTTACATCATCCCCATCACCGCGACGGAAAACATACCCGTTACCGCTCTGTAACCACAAAGCTCCGCCCAGTCTCGGGGTGAAAGGGGCAGATTCTCAGGGTTTTTACCCCAGTCTCGGGGTGAATGGGGCAGATTCTCAGGGTTTTTACCCCAGTCTCGGGGTGAATGGGGCAGATTCTCAGGGTTTTTACCCCAGTCTCGGGGTGAATGGGGCAGATTCTCAGGGTTTTTACCCCAGTCTCGGGGTGAATGGGGCAGATTCTCAGGTGTTTTACCCCAGTCTTGGGGGGGGGGGCAGATTCTCGGGATCACACAGTCCAGAGCCGATTCCTAAATATTTTTCTCTGATTTAATGATCTCTGAGCATCCTGCTTTTCTCCCTGCTATGTCGCAGCTGGAATCCCTGCTTGAATACAGGTGGCCTGATTCAGAATATCTTTACCCCCTGACAAGTCACGGTTCCCATCTGGGCTGTTATTATTAGGCCCATTTGGCTGCCGCCATTAGCGAGTCGCTACGATAAGGACGCTGCGATTGGCTCTTAAAGGGTTAAACATTTAAAGAACCTCTTGATCTGTAAATGAAATTCTCAGCCTGGGTTAACCCTTCGAGTAGAGAGGGTACCGGAGGCCGTGCGATGCTCTCTGTCAGTATGAGACAGGTGTATATCAGACGTATACCGGTTCATTTTCACAGGCCGGCCCCCCCCCCTGAATGGACGAGGGGGGGATGGTGTGCGTGTGGATGGGACCTTGTTTAGCGTTTGACGATGATACCGTTGTGGTTTCGTCTCTGTCCCCGCAGAAAAGGAGATGCTACGGATTTCGGGACAGTTTCATGTTCCGTAATTTGCAAAACTGCTGCTCGAGGCAACTGGGACGGAATGTTAAAAATTAGGCAGGATTAAGGAAAATGATGACTGAATGGAAAAATAAATAGTTACAATAGGAGCGCCGCTCGGGGTAAAGAGACGGAGAAATCAACATTTCCCTGAATGGAAAGTCTGTATTTACTTTCTAGAATCTGTGAGCCTCAAATAACTCACTCAGGGGAGTATCTGCCACATGACTAGGGAGCGATTGGATTGGATGGATTTAATGTACACTTTAAAGGGACACTCCAGCCCTTATATACACCTTAACACGTATACCAGCCGAGAGGTCCTTTTAAATTTACATGGTGTCCCCCTTTCCTCGCCCTCAGCTATTTGCCGTGTAGGACATGTGATATACTTCAAGTAGCCAATCGGTGGCAAGCCAATTCGGACATCAGGGGAGCTGCAGCTTCTCCCTAAGGTAAATTACATTTTTTCATTCTTTCTAAAGAATGCTTAATAAAATACTCATAAAATATCTCAATATACATTATTTATGTTTGCTTTAACATTTACTGAGTAATTATAAGCTGCCCAGACAAAAATATTAGCTGCATTGCCCAGTTCTAGCTAATTACCCCAACCCTCTCCTCCTGGTACTTGGATTCAAGTACACAATTAAAATAATATACACTATATATTATTATTATATGTAATATGATATATAATATATGATACTCTAATAAAATTATAGGTGCAGTTCCTTTAATGACCTTTCCGTTTTATGGTGGCGCTGTTTGCTATCGTTATCTATTGAGACTTGCGCTTATTCCGCAGATGAGAAAAGCCTACAGCGCCCCCACGGAGTTTAAAGGTTAGGAAGAGAATTACACGTAAAATATCGAACTGTATTTGGGTTAGAGTTAGGATTATTAGCACCCTGGAAAATCCTACTCTTATTTGCATGTTATCCATGTATAACCAAAAATTTAGTTCATGTACATGTGTAGTTCCTGGAAGGACTCGCCGTCTGGTAGTCATTCTGTCAAACCCGTCAGACTAGAAATGTGGAATATCCTGAGATGGATTCACCATTGGCTTTCGATTATTTTCTTTGCATTTTATTGGATTTTTCCAATATATTGGGCAATAGATGAAAGGAATTATATAGCAAGGGCTAAGACAACGGGCTGTTCCATCTTTAGCTAAAATGGGCACCATTGGCCAATTGGTATGGGTTCAACATTAGAAAAAATATTCTTTCTGAGTTTAAATCTGATAATTTCACATTTATGAATCAGATTACCATAGATGTGTTTGACGATTACTGGGTAATTGGATACGCGGACGTGCAAATACCCCACAAATACCCCACAACTCAGGACGTGCACTCGATTCATATTGGTATATTGTTGAGCGAGCGTCGTGTGCGCATGAACTTTTTTAATCGGCAAACACAATCCTGATTCCATAGAGGAACCATTAAAAAACGTTAAAAGTAAATGTAAATCTAGACTGTGTTATTTGGTCGTCCGGCTGGCACGATGTACAAATCATTTGGTTATTACAGTTATTTTAGGAGTCTCGGGAGGCCGCGTCATGGACCGCGGTGGAAATGCTAGGAAAGTCATCATTTACTCAGCGTGGGCCCGGGATTCACCGATTAGCCAAAAAAGTTCCGTTTGCAGAGAACTCGCGGCCCTCAATCTCAGGGATATTTTTGGCAGTTTTCCCCACGATAAATTACAACGTAACGGCTGATGATTCGGCAACCTGCAGGACGAAAACCTTTCTGGGTATTTTCCTTTCAGATAAAAACGGATCATTTTCAGAATCTAATGGCCTCCCCTGAAAAACGTTAGCATTCCTACGAAATATAATACATGTAATAAATATAATAGATAGAGATACATAAAAAATGAGTATGATAAAAATAACCTTTACAAATGCAGGAAAATCTAATGATTCTGCACAACTTTGCCAAGACAATAAGAGAGTCCTTCAAAGAAACAGCGATAGACTGGCAGGGGGTGGTACAGAAATACCTGTGAGATGGCACAAGCAAGCTGTTTGGGGCAAAGATGACAATTTTCGACAATTTTGGCTGGGGGGTATACAGTAATATGACCCCCCCAGCGCTGTATACAGTAATATACCCCCAGCGCTGTATACAGTAATATACCCCAGCCACTGGTATACCAGGTATATAACCCAGCGCTGTATACAGTAATTAACCCCCAGCGTGGTATACCAGTAAATTAACACCCAGCGCTGTATACAGTAAATATAACCCAGCGCGTCTACGTAATATAACCCAGCGCTGATACAGTAATATATACCCCCAGCGCTATATCAGTAATAAGCCCAGCGCTGTGAACAGTAGATATAACCCCAGCGGCTGTATACAGTAATATAACCAGCAGGCTGTATACAGAACATACCCCCTCACACTGTATATCAGTAATATAACCCCCAGCACTGTGATAACAGTAATATAACCCCCAGCGCTGATAGCAGTAATATAACCCCGCTGTATACAGTAACATAACCCCCCAGCGCTGTATACATATATACCCCCAGCGCTGTTACAGTAATATAACCCCGCCGCCGCTGTGTACAGTAATAATAACCCCCAGCGCTGTATACAGTAATACGCGCTGACGTTGAGTTGAGTATCAAACCCCAGCGTGTATATGTAGGAACCCGATAATATAACCAAAGATAGATTAATAATAGTTACACATCGAGCGCTGTTAGCAGGTAATATAACCCCAGAGCACGCTGGTATACAGTAATATAACCCCGCTGTATAACAGTAAGAGAACCCCAGCCAGTGTGTAGTAACAGTTAATTAACCGTCGCTGAAAGTAATATAACCACACTGATGATATACATTAATATTTACCCCCAGCGCTGTTATAGCAGTAACATAACCCCCCACGCGCTGTAATACGTAATAAACCCCCCAGCGCTGTATACAAGTATAAACCCCCCAGCGCTGTGTACAGTAAATAACCCCCAGCGGCTGTATACAGTAATCATAACCCCGCGCTGTATACAAGTTAAATAATCCCAAGCACTGTATACAGTAACTACCAGCACTGGTACAGTAAATATAACTAGAGATCCCTGCCGAAGAGTAGTAGGCTGGAGGTAAATACAGTACATATAACTCGTCCAGCCGTATAACAGCTAATAATAACCCCCCAGGCGCTAGACACACAAGGAATTAAACCCCAGCGCTGGTTTATACATAATATATCCAGGCGCTGGCTATCATATAAATAAAAAAAAAAAAAAAAAAATAACCCCCAGCGCTGTATACAGTAATATAACCCCCAGCGGCTGTGTAAGTAAATATAACCCCCAAGCGTGTATCAGAATAACACCCCAGCGCTGTATATCAGTACATGTATAATATGCGCACCGCCAGCCAACTGATACAGTACATAAACCCCCAGCACTGTATTTCAGTAATATAACCCCCAGCACTGTATACAGTAATATAACCCCCAGCGCTGTAATACATAATATAACCCCCAGCGCTGTATACAGTAATATACCCCAGCGCTGTATGTATACAGTAATATAACCCCCAGCGCTGTATACAGTAATATAACCCCCAGCGCTGTATACAGTAATGTCTGGTTTTATGTATACAGTAATGTCTGGTTTTATCTCATTTTGTTCCAATAAACTCCCTTTTTCTGCAGACCTGGAGCCGCCGTTGTTGTCAGTCATGTGATATTTTGGGTGTAAAAATCCAGAAATTAAAGCAGGTCCGAGTTTGGTGTTGGGTGCAGATGGTCAGTAACCGGTATTATGTTCCACAATATTTCCTCTTAAGGACCCCACATTATCGCCATTTCATTTTTCTAGAATTCTCTTTAATTAATCAAACTCAGTGATTGGAGATTTTTAGAAGCTTCTAATCATCCCCCGAGCTCCGGTTACTCGTTCGTAAAAAATATAAATATTCAGAAATGTAATTTTAGATGTTTTGTCTTCTTTTCAGTATTTAAATGACCCATCCATCTGTGTAAACACGGCTTAAAAATGATAAATGCGCGTCAATAAAACACGAGGCCAAACATTAACACCTGTGCTACTTAAAAAAATCTAAATGGATGGAATGGAACACAAAAAAAACAAAAATGATGTAAAATGTAACAGAAGAATTCTGTAAATATATATTTATTTCTGTTTGTTTATTAAAAATTAAAATTCATTTAAAAAAAAAATAGATGCCGTAAAAGAAATAGAATTTAAAAATTGCGCAATAATTTTTTTTTAAAAAAAAAATGTCACTGCCCATAAAACGATCCGATGTAAAGTGAGGATTTTCAGTTAAATGGAAGCGTTTCTGGGTAACAATGAGATACATTGAATCCAGCAGCTTTGAAATGACCGCGCTAATAACGCCTTCAAAGAGGCAAAGACCTTTCAGGCCTCGGCCACAATGCGGCAATCCCGATAATTGCCGTTTAATTTCCATGTTGTGATTACGGCGATAAAAGGGATTTCGGGCCATTAGCCGGTCGGACCTGCAGAAACTAACAATAAAATAATAATTTACGCCAAATAGAAGGCGATAATTTACACCGAAAAGTTAAAGGACCTTACCATAAATAAATTGGCGGTAATTTGGGGGTCATTTTGATGTTAATGCGAAGCCCACAAGGGTCGCGGCTCAATGTGGCCGTGTTTGGTGCTGTTCATTCACACGATTTAGAGGGAAAAAAGGAAGTTTAACCCTATAAAGGGTCTAGATTTTTTTTTTTTTAAGTGTTTTTGCCTCTAAATTCTGATTTTTGTTATTTCAATCTTGTTTTTTTATGATTTAAAGGACGTCTGTGAACATAATTTCTTAAGTAATTTAATAACCCTATCTATTAGCTTTTGGGGTTTTTTATTATTTGTCATTTTCTGCACTTGGTTTGGAAATATTTAGTTTGATTTAATAAGTTGAATTGAGTGGAGATGGGAGGCAGCCTGTGGCAGAGCCAGCGTTTTCTGATCAATTTCCTGTCCTGGAATTCTGAACCAATCAGCAACAATCAGCAATTTAACAAGAGGGGACGAATAATCCTGTAGATCCTGAGAACAGGAAGTTAAGATGGATGCTACCATTATACAGACACGGGGGGGGTCCAAAACATATATATCGCTTATTTTAATTTAAAATGGAATAAATTGGTAAAAAGGGGCAGATCCTCCTGACAGTAACGCCAATCATTATAGGGCGGTGTAATAAAGGGGTAACCTTTGGGTTTATGAAACCCCAATTTTGAAGGTGCGTTCTGTACAGGAAAGGGGTTTATGGGAAGCGGTAAATTACCAATTGCACCAGCAGCCACGATGCAGGTGGCAATACCCACCGTATATTAACGCGGCTGACCTGTCAGGGAATGATAATTGTTTCCAGACATTAAATTATATTGCAAAAAAAAATCATTAATTAAATAAATCAGCGATACGGAATAATACAAATTGTTTGAATTACATTTATTACAATTTATGATTATTTATGTGGTTATTTTGGAAAAGACGTTCCTTAATAAGGATTCATTTCTTTTGAATTCCACCACACGCATGATAGAAGTCAAGCTCCTTTACCGTTAAATAAAGCATTAAAAAAAATGTAATTTCTGCAAATTCCATTGAAAAAGAACGTCCCCTTACTGTATGTCCTCCAAAAATATATATTTTTTGGGAAGCTACATAACAAACGCTTATTTGAGGATAATTACTACCTATAAATGATGTATTTTTTATCTTTTAAGTTTTTACATTTTAATATTCTCTTTATTTTTATTTCACTGAATACCACCCAAAAACTGAATCTGCCCCAAGCACCTGAGGATGGGGGGGGGGTAATTGCCCTGATTTGTGAATGGAGAAGCATCTGTTTTAAATAAAAGCTGCCATCTTTGGGTAAGTAAAGAATGTTATTTTAGAAAGCGCGATCCTTTCTTTTTTTTTTTTTTACTCTTCTTTTAAAAAATGTAATTATATAGAAAACGAGGTTTGTTTTTTGTTTAGAGCGATTCTCAGAACTCCGCGCTCCTCTATCGCTGCAACCCGAAACCCCCCAAATTATAATAATTGTAGTAAAGGCCACGCCAGATGTATATACCCCACCGGCATTCATATAATATTTATTGTATATAATACATCCAAGAGCGATTACCGTACTTAACTTATCCCATTTACCAAGAAAGAAAGGAATACAAATTATCTCCCGCAAAACATAATGGTACAAAGTATCACAAAATTACCGAAACAGTGGAAACAACATAAATAGAATTATGCTGCATCATTTCATATATTTAATATACTTTTAAACATATATCATAAAAACCCAGAACCTGCCAGCTGATCGGCCCCAACCGGCCCCCGTCTAGTTGCCCATTTCTCCTGCTGTAAAGACTCAAACCTTAATCAGTCGTTGGTCTCGTCTTAGATTCAGGAGCCGTATGTCTATCCCACGCATGTTTAATACCCTCACTGTATTACCCTCTACCTCCTCTGCTGGGATGCTGTTCCAGTTATCTATAACCCATTCTAATTCAGGAGCCATATGCCATCCATGATTAAATTAGCTCACTGGATTAGATTCCACCACTTCTGGCTGCTGGTGGCTTCCACTGAAGGGATAATCCTTTGATAAATTACAATTTTGTTTTAAAATCTGCAAACAACGTAACATCATTTTACTTAATATACAACATTTTAAAAATAATCCCCTTTCAAAGCAGCACGTATTTTTGGGATTGGATTTGGATAACTGTATATTTAGTGACGCCAACTGCATGTGGGATTTTTCCTTTACTGAGTGGGTGGTAGATAAGTGGAACAGCCTCCCAGCAGAAGTGGTAGAGGGTAATACAGCGAGGGTATTAAACATGCATGGGATAGACATACGGCTCCTGAATCTAAGACGAGACCAACGACTGATTAAGGTTTGAGTCGTTACAGCAGGAGAAACGGGTGACTAGACGGGGGCCGAATGGGGCCGATCTGCCGGCAAACTCTAGGTTTCTTTTCTATTTCCCCCCGCACTTTCTAACCAATGACAACTCTCAGTACCATCAGCCAAAGTCTGTCCGGACGAATAATTAAACACTGTATGCTATTTGTTGCATAAACTAGAATTTTAGCACATTTTGGTAAATGTTTGTTGCGGGCTGATGGGGTTAAATGCTTCCAAGAAAAATAATAAAAAAAAGCCGATATAATGTGTTTATCTTTTTACAAAGTGGTTTTGCCAAATGTGAACGTTGCAGACGCGGAATAACGGCGATGGATCGCATTCCGATAAAACAACCGAGCCTGAAAAACGAAGAAAATAAATGAGTTTGCAGAGAAAAAATAATAAACTAAGCGAAGGCTAAATTTATAGCGGAACATATGGATCCCACTACCCGGCAATCACCAGGAAGAAAATGGGAAAATTATTATTATTTTTCAGGGAAAATGAGAAACTTTAAATACGTCTCAACAAACCGACAAATTTAAAATGTCTGGACAGGCTGCAGAATTCACTTAATAAATGAAGAAAAATACCCAAATTTGCTAAATGAAATTAAACTTTTTTTTTTCCAAAATGCAATTTTTTTCCCAATATGAATAGAAATGTATTTAAATGAAAAAAGATCAATATTAAAACCAATTTTTGTGTTTGATATCCAGAACAGAAGATAGATTTTCAAAAGAATCCCTTAATATTTATAATAAGTTGGTTTTTATCTAGGATGTGGATAAATATACATTTTTTAAATGTAAATTCATAATATTTTTTATCATATAAATGTTTTCTTTTCAGGAAAAGCCCAAAATTGACCATTATTTGGTTAAAATAACCTGGACTTGCCGTCTCGTGGCGTTTTTTAGACTTTAGGCTCTTTAAATGGTTAAGGGATATCTTATGGCAAAGATGGTGTCAGGTTGGGGCAAAAAAAACCCAGTAAGGGCAATTAACAACGCAGCTCCCGCGACCCGGAGTTCTGGTGGCGACCCGGAGAAGCGTCGATTCACCCAGAGTCTGCGGGGCGAAACCCGGAAAGTTCCCAGGGATGCCCCCTACCCTCCGCCGCTTTCATTTTTTATGCTTTTGATGGTAGCCCCACCCACTCCTCCCAGCAGGACCAATCACTAGCGTTGCGTAAATTGTGGGCGCTATATAAATAAAAGATAATCATAATAATGTCGGCGGGACTAGGTTGTGAGTTTATAAGAGACGGCCCTCGGGATTCACACACAGTGAAAAAAATGATTTGTTATCGGGTAATTTTGACAAATGGAGTCGAATCAAATCAGAGAAGCCCCTGTAATGCAAATTTACAGAGTTCAATATGTAATAAAAATCATGATAATAATATAATAAATAATATATAATAAATAATAATATCATAATAATAATAATAATGATAATAAAATAATAATACTAATTAATATAATAATAATAATAATGATATAAAATATAATATAATAATGAAATAATACTAAGAATTATAAGAGGAAACCAGCAGGACTCGCAGAGGAAGCCACGGCTTTAGGGAAGGTCAGATAATTGCTTTTAAGTCTTAACCCCGACACGGAAGGAGGAAGAGAGGCAGCAGGTCCAGCAGAGGCCAGGCCAAAGGAGGCTACCCTTTTATTCCCATGGGACGAGCCTTAAGTGGGGCAGAAATTACCCCTCCAATAAAAAAAACAAATGGAAGCGTTCTGTTCACAGATGTCAGAGAGAGAAAGTAATTAAGGCGTTATTACGCATTACTTTGTTTTTATTTTTATTATATACAGCAAGACATATATTAAATAGACACATAATATAATATAATATATGTTTCACTAACTCCTTGTGATAGATACATTTATCTATACATTATACAGGGGGCCCGGTCACTGATTTATCTATACATTATACAGGGGGCCGGTCACTTGATTTATCTATACATTATACAGGGGGCGGCACCTGATGTTATCTATACATTTACGGGGCGGTCACTGATTTATCTATACATTATACAGGGGGCCCGGTCATGATTTATATCATTATAAGGGGCGGTCACTGATTTATCTATACATTATACAGGGGCCGGTACTGATTTATATACATTATACATGGGGGCCGGTCACTGTTATATATAATTAACAGGGCCGCTCACTGTCATCTATCAATTATACAGGGGCGGTCATGATTTATTATACATTATACAGGGGCCGTCACTGATTTATCTATACATGACAGCGGGACGGGGGCCGGTCACTGCATTTCTATACATTATACGGGGCGGTCACTGATTTTATCTATACATTATCAGGGGCCGGTCACTGGGATTTATCTATACATTATACACAGGGGCGGTCACTGATTTATCTATACATTATACAGGGGGCGGTCCACGATTTATCTTATATTATACAGGGGCGGTCACTGATTTATCTTACACTTATAACGGGGGGGTCACTGATTTATCTATACACATTATACAGGGGGCGGTCACTGATTTATCTATACATTATACAGGGCTGGCTCGCTGATTTAATTATACATTAAAGGGGGTATGTACTATAACACAGGACAGAAGGGGCTTATTATTTAAAGATAGAGAGTTTATTTTAATTTGCTCCCCTCCCCCATGGCACACAAAGGGTTACAGTTTAAGTCTCGCTTATACACAGAAATCCGCGTACATCATATTATTATAAACCCGACCGCGTTGAGTCATAATATGGCAATTTGCATAATTACAGAAAATGGGGGGAAAAAATCAGATTTTCGCGAGCTGGTAAGCAGCAGATTACCCGGCTGAAAACAAGCAGACGCTCAAGCGGCTTTGAACCATGAGGTAGGTGAACGCGATGACATCATCGGGGCCCAGGTGCGGAAACCAAGAGAAACATCTTGAGTTTGTCAGATCGCTCGGCTCTGCTCTGCATATTAAACGTAACCTAATAAGAGGAATCCGCGAGCGAGAATCCTCCCCCCCGTCAGACCCCGAGCCGTCGGGACGCAGACTGACGCTGAGCAGATTAACGCTCCTCGCTATGACATGATAGGTTTAGTGCGCCGCGCACTCCCCGCGGGGACGCCGCGCACTCCCCGGAGCTTCACGCGTTAGGATTCCTGCTCGCCTCTTTATATTAAAAGTTCAAAGGGGCCTCGTAATGAAGACGGAAACAAAATCTCCAAAAAACGCAATTCCAAAAAAATCGAACAAAAGGGGAAAAATCTGAGATGAATTTAAAGGAAAAAAAGGTACAAACGAGGCGGCACGTATAGGGTTAGTTTTACATCTGAGTTACCCCTATGTTCAGATTCCATAGGGGCCCCTGGCCCATCGAAACATAGAATCGGCCCCCATCCGGCCCCCGTCTAGTCGCCCGTTTCTACTGCTGTAAAGACTCAAACCTTAATCAGTCGTTGGTCTCGTCTTAGATTCAGGAGCCGTATGTCTATCCCATGCATGTTTAATACCCTCACTGTATTACCCTCTACCACTTCTGCTGGGAGGCTGTTCCACTTATTTATCACCCTGCTGGCACACCATAAAATGCCCAGACACATCAGATGCATAAAAATCACTTAAAAGCCGCTTCTTCTGTAAACTTTCCTTTTATTCACTGAAATAACCCAATTATTACATTTTTCTGGCTGGGTACCCCTGTTTGAGGGCTGAGGAATCACCAGTCAGTCCCTCATACGGAGCTCCTGCTATCCACGGAGCAGTCAGACCACCATTCACAGTAAAACAAGAACAACTTTATTTACAAACACACAGAACTTATATACAATCTCAATGCAAAGTGTACCGAACCCAACCCCCAATCCCATCACTCCCATCCCATCACAAATCTCCTCAGTATACAGGGGATGTATCAGGTGAGGGGATTAAGGGATACAATGGGTTCCCCCACCTGTGTTATCCCCCCTGTAGTGCGGGGGCCGGCGGGGCAGACAGGGCTGTGTTGCTGATTAAGAGCCCCAGCCAGATTATAGGATCGTCTCTTTGAAGGCTGGAGCTGCAGCCACATCAGTCTCTGGGCCGGTTACACAATAAACACAACATAAAATATTACCGGGTCACGCGATACGGAACCGGACATAAAAATGCTCCGTGACCCGGCTAAACTTCATATGACACATGAGCCAGCTAGCCTGGCCCTGTCACAGCCAGCGCCAGTGTAGAGATCATCGGATGATCCAGCATGCAGGAAGTGACATCAAATCCATTTCCTGCATGCCGGATCAGTCCGGATCCTGCGCTAAATTTCAGAAGATGCAAATCTTCCCCAAATTTGGGAAGAAAAATTGGGAAAAAAAGCGCAAAATTGATCCTGGCCTGAAAATTAAGTTTCATGTTTTTTTTTCCTTTTCATTAACCCTTCGTTACAATAAAACCACCAGGCAAATGTCATGTCCAAAACTAGGTGTAGTGTTTAGAATGGCGATGAACCCAAATTCATGCACCCCAGGTTTGGCCGCGTGACACAGTCTGACGTGTAAACTCCGTGTTACACGTGCCTTTGGCGTGTCAGCAAATTATAAATAAAAGGACATATGTTTAAGGTCGTATCTCTCAGTAACCAGCGCCGCCGGCGAAAAAATCCTGATGATTTACAGATGTGAAATGTACAGAATATACAGAAAGTCGGGGTTACGGTGAGGAAAGACCTCGGTGTACAAGGGGGGGAGGCAGAAGGAAGGTGCAGAAAGATGACATCATCAACGAGAAAAAAGTGAAATCCTCAGCGAGTGGAGCCGTTCTACACAAATACCAATAAATCATCAAAGAGCTCCGGAATAAACCCTTTAATGACATCACATGCGCGTCCAGCACATTATGTTCCATATAATGATTAAAATAAATGGGAATAAAACTAGATATTTCTAACAGGGGGGGGGGAAATGAAACTTTGTTTCCAACTTTCTAACTTTTTGCGCACCCCTCACATGACTAGGATGAGTATAATCATACCTCCCAAGAGTCCCGGCTGTCACCAGGCAGTCATAGATTTTTGGACACTGTTCCTAATGGCTTTTGCAGTGGGAGCACAGCCTGACCGTCCCAGGGAGGTGGTAAATCAGTGGCGAGCTCTACCGTTGCAGCAAATACCTCCATTACAGCTCCCGCTTTGCCCCTTTGTGCCACTTGTGTTGTGCGGTGGCATTTTGGGGAAGGGGTTGGCCAAGCCGCCCACCACATCTACTTCCTGGATCAGCGTCACCTACCCCTGGGGCTGGTCCTGCCACTCACTGCCTCTTGCCAACAAAACTGCCCCAATTTGGACACCTGAAATGTAGAGGGGTATAGAATAATGTAGTTATATAGTATAGACCCCCAAGCCGCTGTGGGTATAATAAGCCCACCCCTCCAGTGTTACAGATCTATTCTGCTAATAATTAGAAAGCAATCTACAGACAGAAGCAATCGAGCCAGGATTATTGTCGGGAAGCATATGAAGGAGCAGAAGTGGGCGGTCTTACTGATCCAACATGGCCCCGCACGTGAGCTGGTTTCCGAGTGGGAAACTGTAAAAATAAATCAAAAATGGCATTTAGGCCCAAAACAACATTGAGCTACACAACAAATCACATGTATTTAAAGGTCTAAAACACAACATTTTTTTAACAAGCTTCATTGCCAACTTGCTGTCTGAGGGGAGCAGAATGTGACAGGAACATGCGTAGACTGGGCATCCTGGCCAAGAGGGCCTCTAATCGTTTACCCCAGTACCCCGTTAACTGCCCTTCGTGTAAATTTTGACCCGCATCTCCAAAAAGTTAAAATGGCAAAAAAACCAAAAACTTTTCAAGGGGCGTGGTTAGAGTTTTCTGGGGGCGGGGCTTCATCCATACTTTACAAACTCGATTAAATTGTCCCTCTGCCCCCATATGACTCAAAAACAACTTCAACTGACTTTTCACATGGTGACAATTACTTCCCTATACCAAAAAAAATAAAATTCATGTTGAATGTTTGTATCTAGACAAATTAGAAACAGCCAGAATTTAAAAAAAATAAATAAATAATCAAAAGCAGCAACAAAAATAGCTTTTAACCCTTTATTTAAATGAAAAAAAATAAAAATAAAAAAAAGGAAAATAAAATGGTTTATATAAAAGGAAATCCAAAATATATATATATATATATATATAAAATAATATTACAATACTAAAATGAGGATAATTTTATTTGTGTATAAATATATATGTGGAAACGGAACAAATATTCAAAAATAATAAAAAACACCCAACGGTCTGTTCCTTCGAATAAAGTCGTATATATCGGTCTTAATTGCTCCCTTCACATAACGACCTTGTATTTATTTGGATTTATTTATTTAAATCCCTGCCTTGAGATATTTGTTGCCCCGTCGGGAAACCCGAAGGCCCTTCGGCCGACGTTTCGATCCCCGGCGTCTGGATGCGCAGAGCGCGCTCAGAACGCAGCGGATCTGTAAGATCTCTTTGTAAAAGGACCAGAAATGAATGAGTATAGGTCAAATTCTGTTTATACAGCGCGCTACCCTCTCTGAATTGCTTTCTTGACTTAATAGTTTCCTCTTGCTGACATTTCACTCCGAAAGAAGACAAATTGTTTAAGGTCAGCCTGCAGATCAACTCGAGAGTGTAAGAGGAAATTGCCCGATATCGGCTAAATTGCAGCGGGTCTAGCAGCGAGATTTCGGCAGCACGCCGTCCGTCAGATCCCTGCTGAAAGAACGAGGCAGACCCGGCCGAATTCCCCCCCCCCGATCCGCGGCAAGCGTTTCTGAACATTCCGGAATTGGGAACGCTCCGGCTCGTGCATTCTAAAGCGGCGATTAGAACAAGTTTACATTTAAGACTTAAAACACAAAAAATTGCGCGCTTGGATAATTTTAAACACATGCGTTTTTTAAAGCCGCGTGTTCAGCAGATGCGGCGGGGTCCCTAAAAATCAGTAACCGCCGTGAGGTCATCGCTGCGCTTTTGTCCCGAGGTGACAAACATCGCATTTTACGCGGATAAAGCGCTGAAAGTCAGATCCGATAAACGTTTAGAAAATGTTACCGTTAAAAAATGTATAATACAAAAAAAAAAAAAATCAACATTCTAGGACCGGGATAAATGAAGAATGAACATTTCTTTTCACTGAAGCCTTTGATGTGATTTTTGCATTTTTTCCCCCCATTTTGATGATGTCATTTATGTAAATAATCATCTATCTACGAAAGGAGTGTGTCTGTCACAAGCTAAAATAAAAAACATCCGTCATTTTGAGTTGATTAACATTCTCCAGATGTTGAAGTCCTTGGATTTCAGGAGTTTCTCTTTGTTGTGATAATGATACGACATCTAGGGAAGGAATGTTTACTTTTCCTTATGGGTTAAAACTTGATTTTTTTTTCTCTTTTTTCCTTTTTCTTTTTAACAGTCCCATTAAAACATGGAGCTCGTCGTAATTGTATGTACAGATGAAAGGAGATTTGGTTATTATTTGCCCCTAATTGTAAACGTCTGCTGGTAGTTTTACAGTAAGACCTGAAGTAAGATGGGGATTTGAGGTAGGGGAGCTTTCAAACCGGACCACCGCTGGTCACTTATGTAATCAATTCATGGATGACAAGTTGGAGCGGTGACGGCTATCCTTCTCGGTTACCCTCATCATCGACGGGCTACCGCCGTGCGGGTCCAGGAAATGGACGTATTTATAAAGATTGGCTTAATAGTACAGTCAGACTCAGTCGTAATTTCATGTGGCAGCCCGGTAATGGAGCCAAGGGGTCAAAGATATCGAGAAACTCACTCAATAATACATGCGATCGTAACCGACGATCAGGAGGGTCTGAGCGTGTAGGTTTTAAGTATGACATATTACACACATGTGGCCTTAAAAAAAATTCCGATGTTGTTGTTCAGATGGTTATCAGCGCATGTTAAGGATGAATGGTGGAAGGAATTGGCTGTGGAGTCCATACGGTCATTTAAAGAAGATAAACCAATTCGCCGTTAAAATACCATAAACCCCATCGTTCTCATCTGCCATCCGATTCTCTCTGTCTATAAAAAACATAAAACATGGCAGGTGCCGGGTCAGACAGAAGATTGATAAAATATTGATATACAGCAGAATCCGGCTGCTACATGGAAAACCCAACTGTGACAGAGCAAAAACTCAACTGTTACATGATAAACCCTTACTACTACATGTCTAAACCCAACTGCTACATGTATAAACCCAACTGCTACATGATAAACCCCCACTACTACATGTCTAAACCCAACTGCTAAATGTCTAAACCCAACTGCTACATGTTTAAACCCAACTGCTACATGATAAACCCCCACTACTACATGTCTAAACCCAACTGCTACATGTCTAAACCCAACTGCTACATGATAAACCCCCACTACTACATGTCTAAACCCAACTGCTAAATGTCTAAACCCAACTGCTACATGTTTAAACCCAACTGCTACATGATAAACCCCCACTACTACATGTCTAAACCCAACTGCTACATGTCTAAACCCAACTGCTACATGGAAACCACCAAATGCTACATGGAAAACCAAGTGTTACTTGTCTAAACCCAACTGTTGCATAGCAAACCCCAACTGTTAGATGGTAAGACCCCACTACTACATGACAAAACCTGATCTCTACACTGAAAGAACCTAATTGTTACATCTCATAAGCACTACATGGCAAACCCAACTGCTACACGGTACAGAAAAAATACTTTGTGGCAAAACCCAACTTCTGCACGGCAAACCCCCAACTGTCACACACCAAAAACTTGCATGATATAAAACCTAACCATTAAATGTTGGATCCAAAATGCTACAAAACGCAGGCGCTAAATGGCAAAACCCAAACTTTGACGGCTGCAAAACCCAACTGCTGCGCTGCAAATCCAACTTCCACGCAGCAAAACCCAACTTCCACGCAGCAAACCCAACTGCTCCGCAGCAAACCCAACTGCTACGCAGCAAACCCAACTTCCACGCAGCAAAACCCAACCTGTACACGGCTACAGCCACCCACAAACCCCAGTCGCTGACTGACCTGATGTAAAGATGGGAAAAAATATGTATTTGGGTAAATAAAAACAAAATATCTATCAAAAATATAAAGTTTTACAGGAAAGTCTTCTTTTCTTAGCTTAGACGTCTGCGATACGCGATTCACCGATACTCTGATACCCCATTAAGCTTTATTAAGTCCTGGTAACGTTTCTGCCCCGTCACATTCATCAGACGCAGGGTAAGAGAAGGACATCAACAAAGCAAGACGACCTGGAAAAGTCGCCAACTCTTTAGGTATTTTTTAAAAAGGAAAATAATTTCGCCGTTCTATGAAAATTACGAGCGCATTTCACGTAAACAACTAAGGGGAGAAAAAAAAAACACTTTCTAGATTTGCATAAACTGCGGAAGCTTCGTTTCGCTGTTTGACAGTAACGTCCCTGCTGTTTATATGTCAGTTGGTGGTTTATAAGTACTTAGAAATGGCAAATTTAAACTGTGTTTTGTCAGTCATCACAGGGCAGCGTCACTTGACCTGGTAGATTATTTAATAATATTCCTGATCTAATTTCCATATTTAAAGAGACATGCGGCCCGTTAAATTCATTCAAATTTTGGATTTTTTTTTTATAATGAGCTAAAAATGATTATACCAATAATATACATCATAATAAGAATTATTGACTTAATTACAATTTTTTTTAGATTTTTAAAAAATGTTTATTTACAGTTTTTTATGTTTATATCACATTTTATCATAAAATAATTTTTTTTAATTTTTTTTTATACACAGTAAACACCTAAAAAAAATATAATTATATTACTGGCAGCACTCGTTAAAAAAATAAACTTCGTGAGCTTAAAAAAAATAAAAAATAATTTAAAAAAAAAGAAAATCAGTAGAACAGATGTTGTTGATTTTGGAACCTCTGTAACATGAGTGACATGTTTTAGGATATTTACCGTACACAATGCATTTTGTCGGCAGAACCACACAGTCGGACTGTCAAAATACAGTCAGAATCAAGCATTTCTCTCCGGGTCCCTTGGAAACAGATCTCGCTGTTTTGGGACTTGTGTGAGATCGCAGATATCGAGCAGTAAAGGTGAGCGAAGCCAAAATCCTTTCGATATGTCGTTCCCCTCGCTTTGTTGGGAAATATGATTTGTTACGGTCACCTGTCCCAGAATAAACCGTTTAAGAAAACTATTTAGTTTGAAGGGGAAGCGTTGGGGGGGGGGTGAAGGGGGGCACCGCTGATGTCACGCTGCGTGCAATGATGCTCATGACATATATAAGTGAGAAGAAACTTGGGTTTCCCAAGAACTTCAATGTATCACTTTATTAAATTATTATTATTTATTTTTTTTTACATAGGAACATAGACCCTGCTGGCAGATCGGCCCCCGTCGGCCCCCTGTCTAGTCGCCCGTTTTTCCTGCTGTAAAGACTCAAACCATAAAGCCCCACATAGACAGGAGCCCGGTTGTATAATAATAATAATAATAATGCGGTGTAAAAGACGCCAGTTAATTAAGTTGTTGACTTGGGTGGCCATTTTGAATTTAATGGAATTTTTATGGTAAACTTGCCTCCTACTGAAGAGTCGCGTTCATTTTGTTGAGTTAAAGGTCAACTGGGCTGCCATTTCTGTGAGTAGACAAAGTTTTAACTGTACTCGAGTTCTCTGCCGAGTTCACTTTAGCTTATTATTTTCAGCCAAGTCAGAGGAGCTCCTCGACCGCCAACTCGACCCGCCTCGAGCATTTGTGAATAGACCTCAAAGAAGGACTGTTCCTTCTGAAAAAGGACACTTGGCAGCTCTATGGCTAATATGCTGAAATAAATAATTGATATTAGTGTAACTATTAGCACTGTTTTATTTGTGCTGTTTTATGCCACTAAATACATTTACAATGCGAGCAGGACAAAAAAATGTCAATTAAAGTAAGAGATGGGGGGAGAAGCTCATTTGCATTTGAATTGTGATTCATTTTACCAATTTGCATATTTCATTTCTATCAGAAGCAACTTCATGGAAGGCAGGTCGACCATCGAAGCCTTAGTGACCCCTTGAGAAAGCGCAGGGACCCGACGTAGAGGGGGGTCTCGGATTCATGATCTCGCAGGAAGAAATGGTTCCTGAGGACGTCCTCCGGGGGCTCGTTTCAAAGCTTCTCGTTAATCTGACGTGCGATTGTTCAGTGTTAGTATAAAAAGGGTAGACGTGTCAGACAGACAGAGAGCATGTGGCACCACATGGCTGGGTAACGACATGCACAAAGCACACGTTAACAACGACACACGTGATGTGCAAAACACAGCCCATGTTTAATCAAAAGAAGCCCATAGGTAATCCAGAAAAGGACCCAGCTGAGGAGTAAATGTTAAAGGAACTGCAAGTACGTGACACAAAAAAAATGGTCAGAGGGTCAGAGGCTGAGATGGAATGCAAGGAAGTTTTACTTTACTGAGAGGGTGGTAGATAAGTGGAACAGCCTCCCAGCAGAAGTGGTAGAGGATAATACAATGAGGGGATGTAAAATTGCATGGCATAGACATTTGGGGCTCCTGAATCTAAGACTCTTTACAGCAGGAGAAACGGGTGACTAGACAGGGGCCGGATGGGGCTGATCTGCCGGTAGATTCTGAGTCCTGTAAGAAAACGTTTGACTTTTTTGAGGTTGTTAATGGTATTAAGTCACGCGAGGACTTACGCGCCGTGCGTCTCCAAACAACTAGCAATTATTCGGAATGTTTGGATCCGGCAGAACTGTAGCTGGATCTGGGAAATGGGCAACTTAATGACCGCAAAAGACTTTAAATAAGAAAATTCATCAGAAATTAAAAAGTTTTCGACGCCTGTACGTTGTGACGTCTTTTAATTTGCGATGACGTTTAGTGCAGATGCAGGAACACGAGCTCCAAGACCTCAGAAGTACCTTCATCAAACGTAAGAAAACATAAAGACCGGGTCACTCATCAACCATTTAACAAATATGCATTCTACCCCATGTATTGCCATCTTGGCCTCGTAACATCCTGGACAGACATACTGTTACTTTTTCACGTAGAATTCTACTGAAATCAGCCAATGGAAGAGCCCTGCAGCGCCGCCTACTGGCCACATCAAGCTATAACTCACCCTGAGTCTTTTGGGCTCATTCTTATCTTTCTAAAGTTACTTAAAATGTAGGCAGCCAATGCAATTTTACAAATGAAGAACCTCAGAATTAGGGAGATGGAAACTGAAATTGTTTAAGGAATTGTCCCCTTAAACCCTCGTAAGTTTAAAGTCTTTTAACGTCTTCGAAAGTCTAAAAACTTTTCTTTGCTTTAAAAGTCGTTAAAGGTGTTTTCCATCGTCAATGACATCATAAAAACATCCGCCAATTTATTTTATTGCATATGGACATTACATCAAAAATATCTATGTTTATTTTTTATTTATTTATGTTGAGACAAAACAAGTTATTTATGATGTCACTTCCTTATTACAGATACATCATTTCATCAAATACTTCCAGTTCCTTTGCCTGTAACTTATCAGAATTATATATATCAATAAAATAGTATATATATAGATATTAATAAAGAAAATAATAATTTAAATGTATATCTATATTCCATATGTAAATATTCACCCCCAGCGAATGAGAACTCAGCAGTGAGGGTGGCATTGGGCAGACAATTGTAGCTTCCATAAGGAACATTAACCAGCTATGGATCATGTGACCTTTTCTTTACTTTTCTGATTGGTCTACCTAATTTATGGTGAAATTATCAAAGGTTAAAATCGGATCTGCCAAATGAGTCGGTGTAACAAGAATTTAAATTCCGTTTCGTTAGCTGTGATTTGATAGAATTCCAAGAAACAAAACAATTACTTATTGGTTACTCATTGGTTACAATGTATATTGCTTTATCTAAACGCCCAATAAAAAGACCCCCTGATATGATCTGTAGATGAAATGTTGCAATTAAGATTACAATTCAAACTGAGCTGCACGGGAGATTAGAAAACAGGTAGTCCGATCCATTCCATCGTCCTCTGTGACCCTAAAACACTATTACATTGGAATTAGTGATAATAAAATTCTAATCAAATTATATTTTATGGCCATAAGCCTATCATTCTACAAATAAAATCATATTTTTGCTATTTAAAGAATTTATATTACTTTTAAAATCAAGCTATGAAAGAATATATTTTAAAAAATGCATATATGTATAATTATCAGCGTGAAACTGAGATTTCAAGTGAAAGAATCTGCGAGATTGTTTCACACGGAAAGCAATTAAGACAAAAAGGGGTGGCGGGTCCCGCGGTGTAATTATTCGGCTGATTCCTACATCTGATTTGCAAAGTCAGTTCATCGCATTTACACCGCCAAGCTTCATCGGCGCGTGTTTTTTTTTCCCCATAAAGGAAAAAAGAAAACAAAAAAAAAACACCTCTTTTTCTAAGATGCCGTTAATGACGGGAGTTAAAAAGCGGCAGCTGCTCGCATGTAGTGGACCTTAAATCGTTAAATACGCGAAAAAAACGGGGAAATCTCTGATTGCTGGCGGAATACTGGTGAATACGCTCTCTCGACTGCAAATCAAGGCAGCTAAAAAAAGACTCAATCAAGACCATAATGGCCTCCACTTCACAATCAGACAAGTGATTCTTACTTTAGAAATCCGACCATTTAAGGCTGATTGCTAACCTGGCCTCGTTTCTAATCTGAAGGGCGAGTAATAATTTGGAGAAGGAATTATAACAACTTCCCAACAATTTAGCAAATGGTTATTATTTCATGGGGTATAGAGAAGCAGTTGCCGTCGGTAAGATTTTTTTCCTCGTTTGCACCAAATTTTCACGGCCTTCATTTCTTTAGCGGGCTTATTTAAAAAAAAAACAAATTCCGGGGGGGGGGCTGAGAGAAGCGTTAACAAATTTGACTATTCAATTTTAGAATAAAATCAAGCAGGGGGTAATTGATTATAAACCTAAATGGCATATTTTATAGAAGATAATAATATTAGGTTATCATTAAATGTTTATTTTTATTCTTTAT
>VKOC01006880.1:0-39984 GCA_009364415.1 Spea multiplicata
TTTATAATTGTATTACTTTGTTTTTTATTGAACAAACCTCGCGTTTTTAGATGTTGTTTTAAACGCACAACATTGAGAAAATTCCGATGGCTTCCTGTTTGAGGAGGATTTACGCCACGTGTTGATCGGGGGCCATGGATACATAAATTTAGATTTCGATGTATGCGCAAAATCTCATTTAACTTTACAATGTAAACACAGGGTTACATTTAATCATTAAATAAGACTAAAGGAAGTACTTTTTTTTTAATTTGATGTAAAAGAAAATGAATATGTCAAATTAAATGATATTAATCATACGGCAGCGGCTTACTACGGTAAAGCTAACGCTGTATTACCTCGAGGATTACATTTCATCCTTGTTTAATGCAATCAGTATATGAAATTCCAGCATAATATGCATAAATATAGCAGCATTAACAGATGTAGATAACTAAGCATTAAGATCTCGAGATAACTCGGCGGATACCCGATTTACCGCCAGCGGGATATTAAACTTAATATTTCTCAATCTTGTGCAAGATTTTCACTTAACATCAGCCAACCGCAGAATTCCAACCGCCTTTTTTTAACCGAAAATAGCCAAAATTCATCAAATACACAACAAATTGAAAACGATGTCTTCTAAAATATATTTTTACATTTTC
The DNA here is from genome assembly GCA_009364415.1 of Spea multiplicata. Lineage (NCBI taxonomy): Eukaryota > Metazoa > Chordata > Amphibia > Anura > Pelobatidae > Spea > Spea multiplicata. The sequence continues at coordinate 648 of VKOC01006880.1, forward strand.
AGTTGTCGTCCACTGACTCTTCGAGCATTAACCCTTTACTAGCGGGAACCGAATGCTTCTGATAATGGTTCTTATGACGTGGCAGGAGGTGGACTATGAGTTTAGTAGAATTTGCCCATTAACGCAGAGACTGCGGCAATAAATTGGAGCACATGTTTTTCTTAATCAAATATATTATGCTGGAAAATCATGTAAAGTTAAAAATATATATTTTGGAATAAAATATGTTTTTGGGATACTTAACGGGACAGAAAAGGGACCTAGAGAGACAAGCAAAGGGTTTAATCCCTCGTCTGCCAGGGGTTCTGACTCGATATGTCCGAACACTATTAGTGTTTAACCCCTTAATGTCAAAATGCATTGTTTTCAATGGGTTTAGGTGCCGCCCATTGTCCTTAAGGGGTTAAAGGGAGTTGTATAGTAATGGTGATATTTGTGCATGGATCGTCAAAACACTTTGTGATTCGGGTCCCATGGCACAGACACTTGGTAGCTTTGTCTTAGATATTTTAATAACCGGAACTTTTTTTTTAACGCCGTTTATATTATAAAAAAAAAACATCTGCGAGGGGAGTGGGATTGAGGTTGGTGAGAAGGTTGTCCTGTTACCTGTAAGGTAGGGAAAAGCTGAATGAAGGGGATTTTGATAAGTTCTGCGTGAGTTACATCGGTATAATTTCCAGAAAAGCCGTGTTTAATGTTTTAAAAAAACTTCCGTTCAGTTATTTGTTTTTTTATCGTAAGCTCACGCAACGTTGTGAGACCCTCGGAGGCTTCCCACAAAATCCCGGCACATTAGGTCATGATTTGGTAGGTGTTTGTGCTCAAAAACAATCTGCTTTTAAAAACCGCAGACCGAGATAATGAGTAAATAAAATGGAAGACAATAGAAAGAGACAAATCACTGTCAGAGAGATGTCGCTCTTCCCAAACTCATACGTTGGCATATAAGGTTCTAAAGAACCGCCTGAACATCTCGTTGGAGTATTATCTCCTTGACTGCCGCCAGGACAATGTATGGGAATCAAAAGATTGGGATCCTAAAAAAAAATCCCATCTCCTCTCCCGTTTCACGGCAGCGGAAGGAGTTGGGGCCCGGAATAGTGAAATGTTTTTTTTTTTTTTTTACAGGCAGCTGCATCTGAATTAATCTTCTTGTAAGTGTGATTGGTACTGATTAGCTGCGGAACAAAGCGGATACACAGTGCCCATTGATGTGGGAATCCGAGAGAGGGCTGATTGGGGCTGTGGGTTAACCCTGCTGGACGGAGTCTACGGAGATTTACTCATCACATACCCCATACTGCTGCGTATAGTGATACTACTTATACAGGATGCAGCCAAAAGTCAGATCAATGAAGAACACAAGTCAATATATGCATCAGTCAATTATACCCAGCCGCCCTATACCCCATGTCCCCCGTGAAGCCATGTCTGCTCATCTTGTATATTTTTACACTTGCCATTTTGGACTCCAAATGGGGATGGCAAAATATCCGATACATTTGATAACCTGCATCAAAACAAAACAATGTCTATAAGATCGGAAAAAGTCACCATTATTTGGACGTCCACCTGCAATAACAGTTGGATGAAGGCAAACAAACTACGCAATAAATTAACATCGGCTTGGGCTGTTGACATTGATTCTATTCTACTTTACTTTCTAAATGATGTATGTATTGTAGACATTGTTGGCTCGGTTTACAAATGTTCATGCAAGGGACAATTAAACGCACTTTAATTGGCCGATCTCGCTATGTTTGGGTGTTTTTTGGAGTAATACAGGAATTCAGTGTTGTGTGGACAATAACCGCTCTTAAAGGTTGTTCCACCCATGAACGATGTCTGTAATGTCAGGCCTTTATCATCTGAAATCTGCATTTTTAAAGTTATATTTAATAGCTTGGCCTCCCCAAAGCGAACACAAATTCTCTGTGGTGTGTTTTGTATGGAAACATGAGTAGGGTAAGCTTGTCAGTTGTTACCTGAACTTGGACTGACCCCATGAGAAGGTCCCAAGGGCTGTAGAGATGTTATGCAGAACTTAAGAACCTGGGTGACGTTCCATACACGGAATATTTCCAACTTACCTGCTTAATCCCTTTTTTGTGGAGTTTCGCCCTTTTGAATCAGCAGTGAGGTTGAACTTCAAAGACTTGTATTTGTTTTTTGTAAAACTAAATTACTATGTGACTGACGCTTTTGACCTCCCAGTTCTCCACTTGCGCCTTGGCTTCTCTCTCTTACACCAGCATGAGGGTATTTTCAGTGCGGACCCCCTTGGGTAATGGTGTGTTCGGGGGCTTCATCAGAAATCCACTGAGTTATTTCAAACGATCTATGTGAAGAAGTAGTAGAAGCCTCTGCAATGTATTCTAAATGAATAGTATGGTTACTCCCTATAACACGTTAAAAGAGTTAAATATGGTTGAGATGAAAAAAGTAAATTAAGTTGTTCTAATGGCCCAATCAGAGCACTGCTGGTCTTTGTATAGAAACAAATAACCATTTCCCGTTGTGTACCTGCGACTTGCCTGTGCAGATATAGAATAGTTTCCTTTTGATTACCGTCACTTATTCACTTTTGTTTTTCTTTTTCAGATGTTGTGGCCGTCGGAGAGAACAGCTGGTACAAGGTAGGATTTGTTGGGGTTTTTGGAATTGTACAGACAATGATTGATGGTAAATGTGGGCAAATACGGAGATTTCTGTATCCGTTATGAAATGCAACAATTGTTGGTCGAACACAGTGATGTATCTTGATTAAGTCAACCCAAGGAGGTACTCTATGGTTTGTGACATGGCCGGGTTGACATAAGACAAAGAAGATGGACTACGTCCATTGACAAAGTTCTCAAATTGTTTTATTATCCGGTTGAAGCAGTGGAAATCCTCAAGTAGCCTTTAAGCTGTAAGTCATTATGGTTTACATGCTATATAAACAAATGCTTTCATTGCGTGACACGGGGTAGGCTTTTCAGTCCAAGATGGGCCGCGCATTGCCTTTGATCTGTTCTCCCCAGACTGTGGCTGGACTGGCGTTGTGAATATTTTAAGCGAGGGTCCCTTCTCCCAGACTCTGCACAGTCCCTTAACGTGGGGGAGCTAATTTAGTTATTTCTCAGACATGTCCCACAGATTCGGCTAGGCGAGGGCTATTCATTTCGATTTCATGCCTTGTCACCACGGTCATTTCTTTATCTGGGGGAAGTCTATGCTACGGGATTCTCACTACAGACATAGCCCCCCCTGTGCGCACTGAAGACCCCGTCTCTCGATCTCTCCCATGTACACAGACCACGCTCGAGAGGAATCCCCTGATATTTCGTTTTCAAGTAGAGGAGAAACGTCTTGTATGGGCTCTTGAAATACAGACTGGTGATAAATTAGGGTCATCAATTCATTGCCTACAAAAGAGGGGAAGTATTTGTCACTTTGCAGTCATTTTGGGACACTATTTATCCATCCAGCGTCGCTCTTGGAATAATTGTACGATAAATGAAAACCTCAACAGATACCTTGTTATAAAATCTTTAAGAAGGTTCCCATAATAGGTTTTGCTATTGTATACCGTCTCCGTGAGGCTAACGTGTTACTTAAAGGGTAATGATTCACAATTCTCTACAAATCTCAACCTTAAATATTTCAAATCACCTTTTTTCATCATGCAAAGTATGTTAACTTTACTTTTGCTTAAGTAAAAGGACTTAAGAAAACAAGGTAACTTAAGTGAAATTCCAAAAACTCCATTTTGACCCTATTTGTATCACCCTTTTTTTTTTAAAGATTGTTAGTAACGCCAAGCTCCTAGTATTGGGTTGCTGACGTTCACATCTCATATTTAAAAATCACTATCAAAAGCCAACTCCAGGAAAGCCACGCGTCTTACAATGGGTCTTCTGATGGGTCTATCTGTAATACCCTATAGTGATGGGACGTACACCGATTGCTTATTAATTAGTCCCTTAAGTCCCTTTTGTCTTAAAACAATTGGTGCTGTGTACAAAAAGATATCCAATAATTATGTTGGACTTTCTGTAGCCCACAAACCATAATAAAATAGATTTATTATTTCCAATCCTTGGTTGATGCAGATGGAGAAAATATCCACACAGGGCGCTTCTACCAAAGAGCGACAGCTGACGCTGTACAAGTTAGGAAGTGAAGACTTCCATGCAAACGACCTTTCCCTGAAAAGTCATTTCCCTTCTCTAGGGTCGGCGAAAAAAGCCACTCTCTCCACCACTCAAGAGTAGGGGGGATGGAAAAAAATATATATAACAACGAGTTTGGGATTTTTAAGGCAGCTGGGAAGGCAGTAGACAAAGAGATTTTTCTCCTTCATTCAACGTCTCGCTCATTCAGGATTTTTTTCTCTCCAGGATAATCTCTTGTTGCTAGATCATGTGAAGCAAGTGTGATTGTATGGCCTTAAGACTCTGTATCTGTGGAAATAAAACCTCAATTTGTGTTTGAGTAGACACCAGGAATAGAGGAGCGCCAGCTGTGGGAGGAGAGGAAAATATTATTGAAAACTCTAGCCTAATGGTTTTTCGGGAAATGTTAATTGTCAGCTCTGTTGCCTTGTCTTCTGGTGTCTGTCTGTAGCCTTTTAATGACTTTGGGCCATGGGAACAAAATGACGGTAGACCCCTGTAGACCAGATATGGACCAACACCCCATGTTAAGCACCCAGATGGGGGTTGGCGTCAAAAGGAAGGCGCCAGCAGGCAGCTGCTTAAGAATCCTCGTACCGTCTTACAAGGAGCCTTGAACTGCCTGAGAAACGAGGCCCTGCTTTCTGTCTGTCTGATATTAACATACATTGTTTCAGGTTGCTTTAGAAAGAAGTAGGGCTGGGTCCAAGGTCAGGGCAGGCACATACACCCCACGCTGAGGGATCTACAGTAGTTATTATGTCACAAGTCTTCACTGGGTCAGAGGTGTCTATGGCGGCAGACGACTGTGGATCTATGTTTATGTCACTCTGTGGGATCCACTTAGCGTACACTCCGTCTTTGTGATGCTCACTTCCTGCTGGTGAGCGTCGCAGAGCGTTTCTTAAGCTTTGTCCGGTCCGCAGATTTTTCTTACCCTATTCATGCATTTTTTCTTATACAATTGTGTGCAGAAATTTTAATAAGCAGGTTTGATTTGCATAATTAAAGGTTTGTTAGCGGAGTGGCCCGCTTGAACATGCTTAACAAAAAAAAAACAACTTTAATTTACTTATAACTCAACATGAGAGGTTTTATAAACCCCAGTCTATCAGAAAAGCTGTATTGTACAAAATTGAGCGTCATTAATATCTTTTTTTTTTATTTTGATTGTTAAAAATTAAATTCTCGGCTAGTATACAGCGCTGCTCTGTGATATTTCATTGAAAATGTTGTGGGTGCGTGGAATGCCTCCACAGAAGAGATTGTAAACCAAAGGATGCTCAAGGAGTTGCGACACTGGAATAAAAAAAGAAAAGAAAAAGAATATGTTGACACAATGAACAGTTTTTCGTGGGTCGAGTTGAATCTTAGTTGCCTAAAAACTACATATACATATTTTTTATATTCTTTCTGCAGTTTAGTAGCAGAAAATGTCCAAAAAAAATTCCATCATCAGCAGTGTGTTTTTTTTTTCTTCATCTGGAATCACAGATTGCACCTACAAATGAAGTTTCGTAGACTGGCTTGGTCACCATGGTTACGACTGTCGGTGCAAGCCAATGGGAGATCGGGTCAGGTGGCGAGAGAGAAAAAGACAATCTGTTACTGTAGCCAAAAAAAAAAAAAAGGAAAAAAATAAATAGGGGGGTCTGTTATGGCATGTTGCCAACACCTCCGCAAAAACAAAAAGGGGGCAGTCTGTCTGATCGTGTGGTAAGACAGTGGACAAAGATGAAGGAACGCACGTACATCCACGCCACCCCGCATCAAGGGCACAGATGCATACGCGGCCACAGATAGCCTTTTTATCTTTTATGGTTGGGGACTTCATCTCCTCCCCGTCTCAACTTTTTTTTTTTTGTCTACATTCTTGCCTTTCACCGCTCGCTGGGTGGGTAGAGTCTGACATACAAAAGATCTGTTATTTATTTACTTCCTTTTTTAACACAGTTTTATTTACACCCCCCCCTCGTGTGCTTAGCACCCCTCCCCTCTTTTTTTCTGGTGTGCTCAGCCTCACAAGAACACTAGTGGCTGATTTTATGAATTTACATGACAAAACGCCAGTCCCTGTGAACTTGAGTGACCTTTTGACCTTCACAATTTGACTAGTAAAAGGCTCCGGTCCGGGACACACTGTCGTGTCAGTCTGATTAGTGCGTGAATAAATTCTTAATCCTTGAAAACGATGTCACAGACTATTATTCATTCAGACTTTTTTCCCCCAGTGTTGCCACAAACCTTCTAACTAAAATTCTATCATTTCCACACCTGCAAATATATATATAAAAAAATAATTTAAGAGGAAATGGACAAACACAACAAAATTCCAAATACCGTTATAAAATAAACCCAAGACACAAAGTCCAATTCCTTCCGACCTGCTCTTTTCTGTCCACTTTCCTCTCCTTTGTGTATAGTTCAGACCCCCTCTAAAATAATCCGTCCTCTTCATTATTCATCGTTAATTGTCCTTTCATTTTCAAAATCATCTCTCGTGAATAGTTCCGTTTTCCTTCTTCTTTTTTTTATAATGAGATTGTTGTGTTGCGTTCGTTTTAGCTGCCCTGCTATCCTAAGCTTAGTGAGGATTCCCCACAGTTTTTTTTTTTTTACTACTACTATCTAAAAATATCGTCTTGCCCTATGGAGCTTGCACTCTAGTGGACAAGAGGACCTACTGATTGTGGACAAAATTCCAAAAAGAATATCCGTGGCATTCATTAGGCAATCCAGGATTAATAAACCAAGGGTTTTGTTTCAATAAAATAAAAGTAGTAATTATGGAGCAGACTACAGGCAGATGTGGAAGGTGTATAGTTTATAAAAGAAACCAACGGGAACCATTATGAGGAGAAACAATGCTTGTATGGGCAAAATACAGCATTGGTGATTTGTTTTCTGTAAGGGCAGTTGAGATGTGGAATTGCCCGGCAAATGTTTCCTTCATGAGTTGTTTGAAAAAAAAATGGAGGTAAAATCTTTCTGTATTAAGAATTTTATACTGGGTTGGACTTCATGGTGGTTCGCCAACCCCCCCCCCCGACTATTTCCTTTCTGTTTAATAATCAAACTTCTCCTGCACAATGGTATGGGTCGACCTTGAGATCATATTCCATTGCCCTTAAATAATGTCTCTGCACTCTTACTTTGCACTGCTCCAAGATTGATCCGTTCGAACTTAAAGAACCCCAAGGGTCCAGCCTCATGACTCTTAATGTGTGAATGAGGTTATGTGTGGATCTTTTCTACATTTATACTAACACTTACTCAAGGAAACCCTTTAAAGGTCAAGATCACCATCTAGGGTACAGAAAATGTCCTAATTTGCAAGTGATTTAAGATGCTTCAAGCTACGTTGGCTTCTTCTGTTCTGACGTCGCCACTGGGAACAGAAGTTTGGTCACAGATGGGTTCGGAGTCTAGGTACACACTGGGACTCTGCTGGACACCATGGCCGACTTCCAAATTGGTTTCCCCCCCTTTCATCAGGACAAACATTCATTGTTTTATGTGCTGTGTCTGAAATGAACAGTCTGCCGGGCTGAAGTCAGCCTCAAGATATATGGAGATGGTTCGCACACCACTGGTTTTTACAATTCATATGAGGTCTTTAAATCTTTTTATATATCGGTCCGATAAAAGGAATCGACTTCAACTGAAGACTCCATTATTATCGATGAAGCGTTGAAGAATCATCAGAAATTGCCAACTAAGCTATCAATATTTGTTTATGTCATAAATAAAGTGTGATCTAGCCAATTGGGATCTACAATGAGTTCGAACACAACTGGATCTATAATGAATCTTGGTCTTGCAGTCCACTTGTGAAGGCCAAAAGTAACATTTCTGACTAGGTTTATTGATCTTCTGGTATCCGAGACATTTTTTCGGCTGCCCGTTTTACACAAGGAAGTCGAGGCAGTCATATTAATGCTGATGTGCGAGATACGGCCCTCCAGCTCCTAGTATGCCTTTTCTCTTTTTATTTAGTTCCAATGTGAACTAAAATCTCTTCGATCAAGCTATGAGTTGCCATAGCAACAGGAGTCACGACAGCTCGCGTTAAAAGATGGCAAACCATGTGTGCATTTTTCTGCCAAGGGTTCTCTCTGAAGAAAGGTTCGTCGCGGCCTTCTAGTTTATAAAAAGAGGAGCATCCAAGTATGTTTATAACATGAAAACATTCAACTTCAAGACGGCCATCTTTTCGTTGAGCAGCGACGAAGCATTCTTTGGACCTTAAGGACGAATACAAGGATCAGAAGAGTTTAGTAACTATATCCATCGATCAATACATCATTTAATTGTCATGATACTGCCGCCAGTGTCAGATATTAATAATGCTATAAGTAGGGGTGTCTGACCGACAAAATATTGTACAGTTTGCTTTGCTATGTCACCGTATCGTATAATTCCCTAAATGAACAAAAGGAGAAAGGTTTTGGTGGAGACGTAGACACCATGTGACTTCTTTAAAATGTAATTACTGCGCCCCAGAATTTGATAAAATGTATGGTTAAGAAACAATTGTGAACGTTAAGAAGCCCATTGCATTTTCTTATGAGCTATAGTCCTGCTATATCCTACAACTACCTGAATCGGCCAATAAAATATCTTCTTACACTAGAAATATAATGTCTCGCTTGGTCGCGTACCAAAAACGGCTCGTTTGGACCCGCGGGCCCCGTTCTGTGCTAATGACAAACTATGTTGAAAATGATCATCTTCCCGGATCACAAGGAGTTAATAAAAAAAAAAAAAACCCTTTTGGAATTATTCCAAGGTTCTTACTGTGAGATCCTTTAATTATGAACATAGGACACAAATTATAGGGGAGGGAAGGTTTTAGAATTACCATGGAAACCTTATTGCTCCAGTAGGGATTCCCCATGTGAAGGGAACGACCTTATGGTCTTTTTTTTTTTTCTTTTTTGCATCACTGACTTGTCTTCTTTGCATGTACCCCCCCCCCCGACAATAATATATTCCATTATCAAGGCTTTATGTTAAAATTCCCATATATTAATCTGTCTGTTTTTATGTAAACCGGTGGCTCGTTCCCGGTTCCATATCATCAGTCTCTAATCAGCACCTTCCAGAGAACCGTGTCCTGCCCTGGGAAAAAGGAGGACAAAAAGGGAGCGATGGGAAATGCTTGGATTTGAATTAAAATGCTTTCAGCTGCTCGCAGGTTACTTTATGATAAATCCATGTGCCCCCCCAAAGAAAAGAATGACTTTCTGGAGAAAGTGGGCTTTATATATATATATTTTTTTACAGCAGCCACGTTCGGTTCTGTTCATCTGCTTTGCCTGGTGACGTCGGTAAACAAATGTGCCGACTCGATGGGCCGAATGATTCTAATCTGCCGGCAGATTCTATGTTTCCACAAAAGAAAAAAAGATACAGCCATGTTGGTTGAAGCTTTTTCACTGAGCCAACATGGACCGTTGTTGGGTGAACCTCTAGGATAAGTAGTAAGACGCCCCGTAGTCATCTGACTGCAGGAAAGTGTAGGCCAATGGTTCTTAACCCAGTCCTCAAGGCACAGGATTCAATAACAACGGCGTTCTATTTCAACGGGGAGATGAATAAAACGTGGACAACCGGTGTGCCTTGAGGACTGGGTTGGGAACCAACGCTCTGGGTAACTTTGGGACAAAAGTGTAAATGTTTAAGGCCAATTCATGGAACAATAACGTGTAGCATCGTGATAGTTATTGTTAATTATCTTTTTTTCTTGTTATGTGCTGGCGTTATATTCCAAATAGTCCGCAGCAGGCCTGACCATTAGTTAAATCTAGAAAACACTCTGGGATAAGGACTATAGGAGACCGTTACCAATCCTATTTTCAGATTCCTCTAAAATTTGTGTTGCCAGATAACAGAATTTCTTTACAAATTGACAAACCCGCGTAATATCAGATAAGGTCCCATCGAACCATGAGAAATGAAAAGATCTGACGCTTCACGTTTGTCGCCTAGGACCGGTGTTTATTTACGTCGCTCGCAGAGCACAATAGAAAAGCAACCATCATTAACCCATTTGTTTGGATTCAGCCTTAAAATTACCTACCGACCATGCACCCAAATGTCAAAATAGCTCAATTTGCTAGTAATTTCCATTCAAAAAAATAAACAATAAAGTGCTATTTACCCCGGAGAGAGCTATTAAAAGATCTTTTTTTTGTGAAAAAGAAAAAAAAAAAACATTTGGAACTTAATAAAACAACCTTTAGGTGACATAAGCAGAAAGAACTTTTGTTCCTTCCCACGAAAGGGACAGACATTTGCAGTGAAATTGCCACTATGTATACCCTAAATCGCCTCTCAAAGAAGACCTTAATGTTTACTTACCCATAATTACTGATTCTTTTATATAATTTAGGTTTATTGTCATGGAAACTCTACCACAATGTCCTACTCATGTTAATTGTACGGCTTGGTGGCTTAATCACCGGCTTTTCACAGGGGGCTTTGAGCTCTCCGACGGAAGTAGATAGATTGCATTCTATTTCACTAAGGAGGTGACAATTTTCACAGGGCCCAGAATTTGAGGGTCATTAGTACCCCTTGAACTTCCTTAATATATATATTTTTAGAAGAGTGCAAATAGCCCGTTTTCAACTTGATGGCATTACGTTTTCTGTATAGGTCCCACAGACTTGAAAAAATGATTAGATTGCAGTCAACTCAATAGTAACTCTTCTGGTGATGGCCGAACTGGGCAAACCGGTCAAGTGCCTGGTGGGCCAATGTCCAATAATGCCTCCCACATGCAAACAGCAAAAGTGTAGGAGCATAACATGCGGTCACGTGTATCCGGCAGTCACGTGTATCCAGCAGATACACGGCTGCACGGACGTCGGTTATCAACTGTTGGCCTTAAAGTGCCAGGGCTGATTTTAATCCCCAGCCTGGCTTCTCCTTGGCCATAGAGCATGAGGACATCTGACTAGATAGATATAACGTATAGAGATATGTATACAATACATCCATAGTGCAGTGTAGTGTAGCCTGCATATCTTTTGAAAGATCCCCATAGGTCAAGGTCAAGTTAGAACATGAGCGTTAGTAGAGAAAAAGTGTTCCACCATCTAAACCCCCCCAACCCCCCAAAAAAAGATCATCGACCATCTGCACAGGGCAGACCACGTTCCGTCAGCCTCTTCGTGAAGGAGGTTGATTGATCTGCTCGGTTTTAGAAGATGTTCTGCAGCAGCTGTGAGCTCTACCAGGCTTCCTTCTGATGTTCACAAGTAGTCTTCATAACAGAAGAGGAGCTTAAAAACTCCAAACTTCTACGTCCCTCTAAGAAGGATCTAGATATTGCTTTTAATATTTTTAAATCTTAATGTAATCTTAATCATTTTAATAAAAAATCTTAATCATCTACAGATTACATGAACATTTACATATTTTATAGCTGAAAAATGACAAAATTGTTAAAATAAATAAATAAAAATGAACTGGGTAGAGGATTATTGTTTCCTTAACCTTGTCGCACCAGGTATTATTTTCAGACTTTTGATTTTCATTATTGGCTTAAAAATGCCTGTAATTTCACCGAAAATTACAAAAAGTATAACGTTATGCTAAATATCAACGTTCTTTAGCGTTGTTGAGAGTAAAAAAAGAAAAAATGGTAGAAATAAACTCTAAAGTGTAAAAAAAAAAAAATTCTAATGCAAATATAGTCCTTGGGTCGTTGATCACATAAAGCGTCCGTCAGTCCGGCTGAGCTTTTTAAAAAGAGGGATTGTTTAAGAGCAAAAAACAAATAAAACGAAATAAAAAGAAAGCTATGGAAATGAGGTGCAAGGGGCCAGTAGATGGAGGGGAGTGAGAGTCGGGAGAACAGACGCAGGACCGAGTTAAAATTCCGACAGAGGGACTGAGCCGCAGTCTAGACTTCTATTCAGCAGCCAGGGCCCGATTGTCCCCTGTCCACTATTGTCTTAATTAACCATCTTTGGGGCAATGGGATGCATTCTGCCGGCCACAATGCCACACAGAGCCGGCTCAGATGTCCACCCTAGCTTAGCAATTTTTATGGGAACCCAAGGGGAAAAAAAAAAGGCGGCCTTCCTAGACGCCTGAGAAAATCCGTGCCGCCTTGGGAGAATAAAAGAGGATTGGCAGAATATGTATATATATTTAAATAAAAGGGATACGGGGAGAAATCCGTGCATTCCGTCTAATCTTAACGTCATTCTTAAACAAATGCTATTTCCGTGACTTGCTGAAATATTACAGAAACGCACGAGGAGCGGAAATAGACGATTTTTATTGTCCCGTTGCATGCCTTCTGTGCCTTTTTTGTACTATTTTTGATTTTAGACGTTTTTCATGCCACTCCATACTTTTTTTTTTCAAATGTACTGTAAGGACCGTTCTTTGTTTATTTACCTAATTTTGTATTACAGTGATAAATAAAATGAGCAAATAAAAACTTTAGGACTCTGGCAGGGACTATGAATTTCCCTGCAGACGATACCACTTTTAGACTTCGAAACATTTATTTTATAATAGGCAGACCTATCTTTTTTTATTTTTCGGTGTGTTTTTTTATAGCGGGAAGTGGGTTTTGGTGACTCTTGTACAAAGCAGCAGTGTAACCATAAATGCCGTGACTAAGTTAACCCTGCTGTGGCCATTCATAATTTTAGCTTCTTGAATGCAAAATCTTTATCGATCTCCAGCCAATCAAACGTTCTCCCGCGGTGGCTGCGGTCTGTCCGTCTGCTCTCGCCGACACTCTCTTGCATGTCACAGTTGTCATGAAGTGGGCTGCACCGTGACGAGGAGAGACGTTGTGACAAAGCGTGCCTCACCAGCACAAACCATTTATCAGAAAGCAGACGGAGAAAAAAAAATTCAAAAAAAATCTACACTTCCCCCAAATTCCTTTACATCTTCAGAAATACAGGCCAACAAAGACCTAACAAAAATTTACTAAATTACTGCTGCAAACCCCCAACTTCTCCCAATAATTATATTTAATGTTAATGGTTTGTATAGCTGAGAAAAATAGATGGAGGATATATTAGAAACCATTAAATCCAGTGAGTCAGGGGCTCAGATATGATGTAAGACATTATTTTTTCTCGGAGGGGGTGGAAACGTCAAGGCGGGGGGGAAGGCAGTTTTTTTTTGTGTTTTTTTTTTTTTTTTAGAAAAATGCGTAATTGCCAAGATTCTTTTCTGGACAGAAAGTGAATGTAATGTCGCGCTGCTCACATCACTCCATCTAACTAAAACAAAAAAACTCAACTTCATAGGACCACCCTTTTTTGCAATAAAAAATCCATCATCTCGGATAGATAAAAAAGAAATAATTTCTTTGTGGGGGGGGATACATTCTCAATTTTCAGCTTCTCTTGTAATATCTGCTATATTAATGATTATTCTTAACTTTCAAATGCATAACCTTTTTTTAAACAATGTTAAATCTGCCTTTCCACTTAATTTTATGAATTTTACGCCCACTTCATTACCAAACCACTTTACGATTTGGCAAATATTTTCATGGCGTAAAAAATGAAAAGCCTTGGGCATAGTAGAGAAATAGCGCAAGTCCCTCGCCTGGTTTTTCTTTAGCCTGTCTGTGTGACACAATGACAAATGCCTTCACACAATGGCTCGAAAACCAGTGTTTAAGGATCACGAAACAGCCGGCGTTCAGGACGTTTTTTTTTTTAGTGACCAGGAATGATTTCGTGGGGTTTTCAATATTTCAGGTTCTTCTATATTTGTGGTTTCTGTTAAATCCTTAGCACCAGCGTCATGCTTACAACACCAGCATAGTGTAAAGCCCTATGAATTATGATGGCGCCATATAAAACAATAAATAATAATAATGTTCTGTGTGTTGTGAGGACTTCATTAGACTATTATAATTTCTTAATTTAACAGAGCTAACAGAGGCAAATCCGTACAGCCGAAATCAAAAGACTGACGGGCTGACATAGATAGGTGTATTAGAGTCGATGTGTTTTTCTGACCTGTGATCCCGATTTACTAAGCTGCATCATCCGTATTCACCTAAGGAAGACTCATTCCTCAGAGCTGCATCTGCGGTAAAATCTCTTTTGGTGGCTAACAGCCCCGAAAAACCCCGGGAGCTGTCAATCAAACCAAGTTCCAATGGTGTCTACATCGCAACGAGACAGGCCGAGTTATCATTGTGCTTTAGCAAGTGTCAAGCTGTGTGTGTGTGTGGTTTAATGACAAAATTTCACTACATTGGTTATATATGACTCTCTTGGGGGGACCTACCACCTCCTAATACCCTTGTAAGTCATGGTAGACCTCTTCCTACAGAGGTCCATCTGTTAGCTGTCTCATAGACACCTGTCAACAAGATGACCTCTTCTTTCTCATGCTCTATCATCTTCTATATTAGCTCACTTGCTGTTTGAGGGCCCTGCTGTGGGCTATTGTTGGACCTTTTTCTCAACGCATGGTCCATCTCTTCGAAGATCATAGTCTCGTACGATGTCATGGTGAGAACAAGCCCCGGAATTAAGAAGAACCATGTTTGGGGATGAGCTGTCTTCTCTTAAATACTATCTGAATCTCAAATGTATTACAGAAGGTCTTTAACTAGAATTGCAACAGCAAAGCATCTATGATTCAACTCGTAGTTCCTTCAACAACCAAGGACCTTACAGCGGATAAAACTTATTACGCCATATGCTTAGCTTTTTGCGATGATATGACTTTCAGTTGGTGCTGATTAGTCTGAATGGCATCCGTCTGAGCCCCTTCCGTAAAAGACCGTGATTTTTAATTATATTTCCTTTATTATCCTCTATTCTTTATGCTTGTTATCTAGTGAGTTTATTCTTGCATACAGTGGAATGAGTCAATGGTGGAAGAGCGCGAGCTGGAGAGGTGCCAGCTCAAACTCTTCCTCTCGTTCCCGGTGTTAGTCCTCGCGTATCTGTGTCGGCACGCTCATGTGCTTTTGGCCCGTCTGGCCCGCCAAAACGACTTGCTTATGAACCCCATTTTTCTACCACTGTGACTTTTATAGCTTTAGTGTAAAGTGTGATATTTCAAAGCTCTGCATGTTTAGGATTTTTTAAGCAAGTCACATTAAATCTTCTTTTCAAGGGATTTTCCTGAATGGCATCGGGCTGGCCGGAGCATGGTACCGACCGGCTGAAATTGCAAATCATAGGCATGTGATCAGATTAGAAAGTAATGTTTGAGGGGGGAAAAATCCCTGTGATAAGGGGCTTATTTCTACGCTACAAAATGTGTAATGATTTACAGCACAGTCAATTCTGCATGGACCTCACCTTATCTAAAGTAATGCTTACCTTGTATAAACTTGGAAACCAAGGTAGACCTTACAGAGGGGGGTGGTTGGAGTCACTAGCAGAATGGAGCTTCTTTGAATGGAATGAACCACGCTCTTTTTAATTCATAAGACCATGTTTATAATGTGTTGCGTGAATACCACGGGGCATTTAAGATGAAAATGGGGAGGGGGGGCAAAAGACAGTCAAGATTTTAGCGGTATCTGCTCCATTACCTGGTTGGAAGTTCTGAAGAGGATTTCAAATGATGGAGTTAGCTGGCCCTCCATAATCTCCAGGGTCTCTTTCCTGGCACCACAAAACCTTAGTCCTGGGTGCCAGGATATGATGCCAGTTGAGGTAGTACCCCCTCTCAACCATTATGCGCATACTGAGGAAGCCTCTTGAAGCCTCTATTCCAGCAGGTTTTTCAGCTGTGATATAGCAGGGGGGTAAAGCACAAGTTGGGATGCTCAGATCATTAAATCAGAGCAGAACATGGAGGTGTCCATGACTGTGTAACCCTGGAAATCTGCCCCATCGCCTTTGAGCATGGGTGTAAAGCCCCATGAGCTTCCAGGTATGATCATGAGGCACATACTCCACCCTTTACATATGGCGATGTCTGCGTTTTTATGGGGGACGGTCAGCCAGACGTTGACCATGTCCTGATAATGTGATGGTATGACTCTGGTTTTACCGCATGAAAACCAATCTGGTTCCCAAACCTTTCCTCTTTATGGCCGGTTTGTACACAGACATCATTAGGAATTCATTTGGTCTGTGTAGCGGAGGCAGCCATGAGACTTGCTCGTGGGTTTTTCTTTTGCGTCTTATTTATAGTTTGACAGAGAAACAGTATCCTTTACAGCCTTCGCCAGAAGCCTTAATCGCCGGCATAATGGGGTTTGTCTAGAGATGAATGGGGTTTAGTGGACAGATTGTTCCACAATCACTGGTTGGGGGTAATTTATTTACGTGTGCACTTGTCAACAAAAGAATGGAAGTCAGATCAGTATGCAGGGTAGATGCCACCCCATCTGAAAGCCTCCAGCTGAAAGGAGAATTGAGTAAAATACCCCCGGACCTTCTAAATTTTGTCAGGTGCCCGTAAGCCGGGGCCGGCTCATACAGGAAGATTCCCAGGCCCTGCTTCCATCTCCGAGGCCGAGTCTGGCCTGGTCTTCTGGGACGGGGTCTACTACTTGGCAGCAGATGGACCTACTAAGGATTTCCCCACCCTCTGCATAGCGAAGTCATACTGGGCTTCTCACATAGCAACCGTACAGTATGGAGCGGCAGAGGAGGTCTGGGAAAGAGACACATGACCCGAGACGCATTTACACATATACATGTAATTATTACACGTATGAGAAAGAAATAGATATATATATATATGTGTAAATATTGTTGATATTATTATTATTATTTCATGATTATTTCAGTTCATTGTCTCATTTGCCTGGGGCGTTGATAATCCTTAGAAATCTATTACATAACTTGATGACATAGATCCCTTACTTAGCTTCAATTACCCATACTATTCCTGTAGATTGTAAGCTCCCGTGGGGCCGCTCAAAAACCCACCATTCCTGACTGGCACTTTGTATAAAACTATCACAAGGCTAGATGGCGAGCTTATGGGCCGGATTCTCAACACCTGATGAGTCTGTATGTATCAATATATATATATATGTTATGCGTGTTTACTACCCGGCTTACATTGTACAGCGTGGCGTAATTAAAGATTATTATAATATCCCACTGGATTTGGTCACCTGTGACGTATGTTTTTTTTTTCACTTTTTGTCACAAATTGGGGATGCATTTTTTTACAGGTAACTTAGTCCAGCTGGGTTCTGTAGTTTTATCCGCCGTCATTGAGGACCCGTTGTACGGGACGAGCTGTACCTTATTAAGGAAAGTTTAAGAATACAAGTTCTACGGACCAACGCAGGCCGACTTACTGACACTCAACTCAACTTTATACCCAGTGTGACGTTCCTAGGGTCGTCCATGAAACTGACCATAAAGAATGGGCACCTTCCGTTACTCAATAAGAATGCATGACCCACTTAATCTTAAGGGGCTTTACAATCAAAATCCCCATTTCTGCTCCGGTGGCTTTGAGCCTAGAATTTTCATGAATTAAATGTTTAGGATAGAACGGTGACTACAAATGTCTGAGTTTGTCATGGAGCGGTGACAATGGAATGTGTTGGATGGTAACGTTCCACCAGCGGTTTGTGTGTCTATGTGTTTGCTTCTAAAATGAATATTCTTAATACCTACTAAATCCAAAATCGGACAAATCCATAAATAGTACGGATCACATGAACCCCCCCGTTTGACAGCGATTGACCGCGTTTAAGAGCGAAGGATTCTAACTTTATCAGGTGGCAGACAGGGTTTAAACTTGCTGGCCGCCGGGATACCCTGGTAACGTTTAATTGGCGTTCTATTTAATCCCCCCTAAAAACCTCTCTGCCGTGCTTCTCCTTCCTATCAATAAATATATTTTGTTCTCCTGTTCCTCTCTGTCTGCTGCAGATCACACAATTGCCACAAAGTCTGGAGCACAATGGCATCTTTGTGTAGAACAAAGAGCTGGGACTTGGCGGAGGGGGGGGGGGGGTTTGAACAAACTCCCGACAATTAAGAGTTTGTGAATCCCCAGACCACTGGCGAAGTCAGTCTCAGCTGCGTTTCATTAATAAAAAGTGCTGTTTGTGAGGGGACCTCATCTTCTCCAATCGCTTGTCTTTCCCACCGTTAGAACATAAGCAGATATGGTATGACGTCCTCGTAAGTAAGCCTACCCTTATCGGTGTATATAATACAGATCATATCGGCCCTATCTATAGTATGTGAGCCCTATCCTTCGTGCTACGAACCTGAAACACGTTTTCGTTATCAAATATAATTATTATTAATATTATTATTAACAGTCTTATATTTTATAATTGAAGTATCTCTGGTATCTGGGCATCTGACCCGAGAGAGGAAATATGTATTTTTTTTTTGGAGCATAGCTATCATAACCCAGTGTTTGTTTTTTTTGTCATCTGCCTTCTCTTCGGAATGAATTCTTTAGCACGTGGAAATAAAGAAGATATATCCTGACGAACATAGCAGTTTTCCAAACGTTATCATTTTTTATGTCAAAGGGAGTGGGAAGCGGTGTCACCGCTAACCCACACTAATTAAAACACTCAATATTGACCTAATAGAAATTAGTGGTGGGTGCAAAGCGGCAGATTTAATGCGTCAGGCATCGGATAGTGGGAAATAAAGGTATTTAGGAAGAGATCTGAACCACAGATCGTATCACAACCAGCCACGATATAAAGAGCGGGGAAAGAAAATCCATAGTCTAACCCCCTTAATATGCTACGATGTTCCAGGCTACCCTCTCTTTTCCCCTTTATCTTGAATGTGGTCAGTAGAGAACCACAAGACAAGCTACCTCAACCGACCTCCAGCATATCGAGGTGGACAAAAGTGTTCTGTGTTCTGGACCCGGGCCTCATAGTCGATTTGTTTCTGCTGTCTACGGACAGCATTTCACGAAATATTTCCGTTCCGCGCTTAGACTGTACAGGCTGCTGGCTGCATACGATGTGCGCCGGTGAATATGCCTTGACTGAAGCCCTGCTGATTGTAACGTTGTACTTTCTTTCCGGTATGATTTAAGTGGATCAATAAACTGGACTTTCCGTTATGCTGGCCAAGTGCGTACCAGTGACCATTGTCTCCGAAGGATTCACTTCTCACCGACGTGTAGATGGATTTTTATTTCTTTAATTCTCTATTAAGGCATGCTATATCACGTGAGGACCAGGCCAGCCACCCCGTGGTTGCAAATAATAAAGATCATCCACACGGATAATCTTGCAAGGGTCATGCCACGGGATGCGTTCATCTCTCTCTGTACCTGTGTGGGAGGTCGGCCATTTTCTAGGATATCAGCTGCTTAAGATGGTGGAAGATCCGCAGCTGCAGCACGGCATCGCGTCAGGATCCAGGAAAGAGAGCGAGTGGGAAATAATATTCTGAGATAAGCGGGAAATAAGGAAGTGCTCTTTTATTGCACCGCGATGGGGTCTGTCGTCTTCGCGAGGTACGGAAGGAAGATGAAAAGGAACAGTGTTAGGTCCTTTATTTTTTTTAGGGGTGGAAAAAATAATTTACAACCCCCCTTCTCCGTCCCTTTGGGGTTTTTTTTTCCTTCTTCTCCCACAGAAATAGCCAGCTTCCAGGAATTCAAATTACATTCATTATGCAAATGCATGCAAATGAGGTTTAACTATTAGATGAAGGGCTCCAATTTTCTAATGGTTTAACTCTGTCACGCCGCGAATCCACTGATCGTAAGGAGTCGTATACGTCTGTTTCTCTTTATTTCTCATTTTCTCACATGCAAATTACCCACTCTCCCCTGCAAAGGAGGGGGGGCTCCCTAATTGGTGCCAAGTGATTACCGCATCTTTCTTTAGCAATCTGTTACTTTCATCCATAACACCCGTACTATAGTCACGTAGAACCTAAACATTGAAGGGGGAAAAGCCTTTTTTCATTCTATAAACTAGATGCAGCCCCTCCTTTCTTTACCTAAACATCTTAAACCGCGAAAAACGATACCACAGCACCTCTCTAATTTTTATTTCATGTGATTGGGTTCAAGTATTTTTTGCTTATTACCCTACTGGACAAAACAGTCAAAAAGGACAGTCATCGCTCTGTTATCATGGATAAAAAATATATATATTATAGTTGAAACTACATAAAATGTATCCATTGGAGATGAACTAGTACCAATATTCTTATATTCAATATTAAATGTTTAAATAAATGGAACCTGCCGGCAGATCAGAACCATTCAGCCCTTTTTAGTCCTGCTGAAAAGACTTTAGATAAATGCCAACGTCACGTTCAACGCGTCTTACATTGTGGAATTAGAAATTGGTTTGTGTTATTCTTATCAAAAGCAAATTAACCAGCATTAAAAAAGACACGCTTTAAATAAAAACGGTATAAAGGCTCTAAAATAAATTAAATGTCATGTAATATAAGGATGGATAGCTAGTTTTTGGAAAGATATTGGATTAATACCAAATAGAGCTAGCATTTGTATTCATTCTTGTTTACAGATAGAAACACAGAATTTGCTGGCAGATCGGCCCCATTCGGCCCCCGACGCCCTTTTTCCTGCTGTAAAGACTGAAATCTTTATCAGTCGTTGGTCTAGTCTTAGATTCAGGAGCCGTACGTCTCTCCCACGCGTGTTTGGCACACCTGAATCGTTCCTGCTAAATGAAAGTCCAGCCAACTATAATAACTAAAAGAAAAAAAAACATTAAATATATATTAATAATTGTTATTTATTTCGTTAGCGAGAGTTGCTTTATAAAAACATAATTAATATTATTTTACACTGGATAATTAATAAAATAGTCCACTGCACAAGAAATTCCAAAATCATACAATTGACATTCCCACTGAAATGTTACAGAACAATTTTATTTAAAGGTAATATCTTTATTGGATTTTTTTTTGTATTTTTTTTTTAAACTATTACATACATTTCAGATTTCAAACAGGTGTAATGAAAAAAAATCAAAAAGACGTGAAGTTTTAAGCTATTACCGCATTTTGGAATGTGAACAAATCCATAAACAAGTAATAAAATGTATTGTAACGAGGAATACGTTTTAATCATTATTTTTTAAACATAGGACAAAATATCTCTGAGCGCTAAGCCTTCGTGTTACTGCATCACATCCTACTTTAAGACCACAGTTTTTTACCAAGAAAATCACATTTTTTTAAAAAATTTTATTGGGGAGGGGGGTGCTATGTCTATAGTGTAGGAAAAATATATATATATGCCTTTTTTATTAGTAAACATTGGCTTGCGAGTCTATACGCGGCTGCTAGCTTCACAATGGCCATTTGTGTCCTATATAGGATGGATGCAACCCACAAGACGGGCCGTCAGCCCGGATGCTCCATGAGCCACTAAATCAAAAGCCCGAGAATAAAAATTCTTTGTCGTCGTCGTCGTCGTCTTTTCCGAGGACGTCTGCACAGGATACAAGTCAGGAAGCAACTAGACATCCCTTATTGATCGGGGTTTACTTACTTACAATGGCCGCTTATCCAAATGTTGATTTTATTCCTTTTTTTTTCTTCTTCTTCTAAATCCCTGTTACGTAATCACATGATTTATAAACTGAAATCATTTAAACGATATATTAGCTTTAGCCTTTTAGCCTAATATCAAATATTTTGTGATATTTGGTTTTGTTGTTTATCATTAACGTTGTGAAGACGACAATTGGTAGAATCCTTGTATTGCCAGATGTGACGTTAGAAACCGATATTTAATATTTACATACAGTTTTGAAAATATTCATCTTTTTTGTGATGTTTAAATCAGATCTGCCAAAAGGAGTACCCCTTACCATGTTTTCTCTAAGCCTCTAAGTCTTTGTGCATTAACTGCAGTGATCGGATCACTACTTTTAGTGGGTATTTATTGTTACAGAAACCAGGATATAATTATAATGGACTAATGTAGCACTTTATTAGGAAGTCGCTCTCAAAACCAAATTACATCCCAATCTAACATCTATTTAGGGATATCTTAATTTTGGTGATCAATTGGTGTTCTATAACCTTTTAAGGGTAAGCAGGCACCTGTTCTCAAGAAGGGGCATCTTTTGTGGAAGGATTGAATGGATGGAACAATGTGTCCCTTTCACACCAGTGGAATCGTCTTGTTTTATCATCATTTCAAAGTTGGATTTTACTTAACAAAATACGTTTCCTGTTTTGGGCCTTTGGTGTCTGCCCAGGGATATCCTGGGAGGCGAAGGGTTAAGGAAACTTAGCGCGCCATCAGCTCCGTAAAAAGCAAACAGCGACAAAAGCCCCATTGAAAGTTTTCCGGAGCGAAGCCCTCCAGTTCAATTAGTTAGGCACACACTCGCACAAAAAAAGCCTTCCATTCAGGCCGCCGGCTGGCCGCGGAGGACAAGGCGAAAGAAAAGACCGCTCTCCACGGCTTTCGCAGGGTGTCATAACACGAGGAGAAGCCTCTTATTGTGGGATTATTGGAGCTAAGAGCTCACCAGTGGGGATGGAACGGGAATGGGCTTCCTTCCGCGTCAGGTTTGTGTTGTAGAGGGCCCAACGTTCACCAACGTGGACGACTAACTCTTCTTGGCCAAGGTCCTTCTGAAGCCTTGGATGCTGGTCTTGAAGTCTTCTAGAACATGGCCATGACGTTGATTTCTAAACGGAAGTCAATAACATCTTTAACAAACAATAGGCGACAGCATTAATCGTAGGCTTAATCATGATGACTTGCAGCTGTTATCCGTCGACTTTCAGGAGTTACGGATATTTCCTGGGGAGGACATCATGGCATATTGATTTAACTTGATAAAGATAACTGTTTTCCCATCGATTCCTTTTAGTGGCCCTCTGAATTTACCTTGTAGGATTGCTGGCTGGTAAATCGGCCTTTTTCTTTTTCACCACGTTTCTCCTGCCAGTTCTTTTACAAACTAAAGCCTCATTTTGTGCCCGTTATATGAAAACAAAATTGGCCAAATATCCTAGCAGGTGAGCCTTGAGGACATCTAGAAGTCGTGATTTCTTGAACTATACATTATGCAGGGCCAGCACAGTAATTCCTTACCAGGGATGATCCTTTATAATGTACACTGAATGCTGGGAGTTTGAACCACAACTCTCCTGCCCATACATGTATGGTGAACAACCCCCCTTGGTGTCTTCAATGTAAAAAGGCTTAAAATAATGATAATAATAATAATAAATCGGATATAGAAATGTATTGCTAGTGTCTGTAATATAGTATTTTAGTAGTATCCATAGTAACGGGTGAATATTGTTCATACCTGGAGGTGTTTTGTTGATATAATATGGGAGGGATGTCTTTGATTTCTTGTCATCCATCTTTTTTTTGCATTACAATGTAACAGAGCCCAGACCTGCCTTATCAAAGAGAGATTCCTGCGCGTCTGTCTCTCGCGAGCGGTCATTGTCTAAGCGAGCGGTCAGCCCTTCGTCGGGATCGGACCCAGTGAAACAATGTATCGAGAATCCGGCAGAGTCTAGCGTCTGCCGTCAGACACAGGATGATTGATTGTCTCTCGTGGGAGAAGGGCCCCTTTTTGGGCTTCCAAATGTTTTAAAAATATTACACAGATTAGGGACAGCTCCCTATGTGTCCGTGAGCAGGGTCACTAAATGAGGATTCCCCCCCCCAGTGATGGCAATATGAAAAGAAAACTTTGAAATGCTAATACACTTTGGTGCACAATGACGCAGCCGCGTTTAAATAACGGCCCGTTGGCTGTCCTTGCCTGTAATGTAGATGACGGCGTCCTCTCTGCATTTTTTTTGTCTGCGCAGGTAAATATCACACCTGATTAAACAAGCGCCTCCTCGATGAAATGTTTTAATATTTCTATAGTTATTTGTGCTTTCTTTTATATCTGTGAGTGTGAAAGAATGCTCTCTTCAACCCTTAGTCACGGTCAACAGAGGACCAGGGGTTTCTGCACCTGCCACTAAAAGCGAGGCACGGGCAAAATCCGCTTTCACCATGACTCGGCCATCGAATCTCAGCGATGGTCACTGTCTGTAAATCTAGTTTGGTGCTTGCTTTCTTCTTTTTGTACATCCCATACTCTATATTACGGCATTAAAAGACATGGTTACCATTACATGTGATGGAAAAACCAAAGAGATGTCTTCTGCTCTAGAGGTCTTCACCCTATGGATCTGTGCATGGAATTGCATGAAAACTACCGGTATTTCATATCCAGCCCCAACTTGTGTCACCAGTAAAGCCTTTGTGAGCCAAGCAATACTGCGTTCCTGGTCCGGCCGATGAGTGTAAGACTTGGTTCACCTCTATCTCTTGGTTTTACCATTAATACCTTTGCCTTGAGTCCACCCATGGTAATTAAATGACGAGGAACGGGAGATTACTTTAGAATTCAGGTTAAATTTATTTTAATAGGACTATACTCACATCGCTCTGAAATTATTTTATATAGTAAAATGTCAGGGATTCCATGGGTCATTTCTGGTTGTAGTTGCAGGTTGTGTAGAACATTTAAAATGAAACCCGTTTTGTGACACGCGGGCCCAGGCTCGGCCCGTGTACGCGTCACGCTGTAAACTGGGTCATTTCATTACACTTGTAAGGTAGATGGATATATTTCTGTAATCCTCCATTTTCGGATAAAAGATTAGGATTATAAAAATGTGGACACTGGGTCGATGATCCAGCGCGGACGAGCTGTTGTCTTTCAATACAAAGTCAGCGAGCAGATGCTGCGTATAACGCAATTATTTGCAGAATGCGCGCATGGATTGGCCGCTCACACGGGATTTATATATATATTATATATAAATATTATATATTATATATATATATATATAATATATATATAATATATATAATATAATATATATTATATATATATATATATATATATACTACACTACGTCTGCAATCAGTAATAATCCTTTAACTGCCCGTATTGTTAATTTGCAGCTTTTTCATAAAATAAAAAAAACATATGGCATATTTTTATCAAATATATTTGTTTCTTGGCATCTAACGGTGGCATGCAATTCGTATTTAAATGGCGGGATAACGTGGAAAATTCCCTAGGCTTCCAGAAGTACATGGAATATATTAATGTACTCAACAGCGCCCACAAACCCTATTGCGATAGTGTCAAGATATTCCTAATTCCTCCTAACTGGTGAAATAAGCAAATTCTCTCTTTCTCTTATTTATATACATAGAGTGTGTATGTTAAATATCACTAATTTCATTTTTGTGGTTTATTATATATTGTTTGTTTCATTCTATCGGTATCCTACATTACCAACTCAGATGCAAAGGAGGAGGCTTGGCAAAGCTTATGTAGGACTGAGATTTGTACGATTGTAATTAATAAACCTGTGATTAAATAAGCTAATTGGGCGAATTGATCATTTGCATCGTTACAAGCGAATGCACAGCTTTCCCGAACGTTCTAGAACACGGCTACCGGCTATCGAGAAACCACTCTGCTAGGTGTTAGAAAATATAAAATACAGAAACATAAAATCTGCAGGCAGTTCGGCCCCATTCGGCCCCTGTCTAGTCTCCTGCTGTGAAGAATCAGTTGTTGGCCTCGTCCTGGATTCAGGATACCCCAAAAAACCGTTAGATACCAGAGCCACCATAAATGTAAGAATCGCAACTCGAACCCCTTGAAATAAAAACTACTGTCCATTTTTTCTTCAACTAAATGAAATCATTTTATTGAGGTTTGCACATTGTGACAACGAGAAATCATTCATTACACAAAAGATTCAAAATAATAAAAAAAAACTATTCGTAGACAAAAATGCAAACGATTCTTGACATGGACTGGCGAGCTTTACACACACACACCAAAACACAATGAAATAAAACAAAAAAGAAGGTTTGAATAGTGCTTGTAAACTGGAGATTTAATAATAATAATAATTATAATATTATAATAATTATAATAGCGCATTGGTATATTGGTGTTCAGCGTTCTAAAGAGTCGTCTGGATCACAGCAGAACTTCTCATATGTTTTCTAATCTCTTTATGAAGAAGACCTACCTGACTCCTTCCATACTGCCCGTGTGGTCGTGTCTGCCATGGTATAGGGATTAGAATTCGTTACTCGTGTATCCGTAGCACTCGATACCCCACTCAACAGTGCGCCCACCATTAGGGCAAACACTCAGACACAAGGATTACTGTGAGTTAAGACCAGCTGGGGAGGGGAAACGTTCTTCTCAGGGGCGAAAGGAGTTCTAGGTGTGATGGTAAGAGGAGGCAGGTCCCTGGCACACAGTGACGCTTTAAACTATTTAAATTCTAAATCCAGCCCACATCCCTCAACGTGGAGAACCCCGGAAAATAAATAATTAACTACAAACAGACTACATATTCTTCAATTGAAACAATTTTGTCCATTTTATTGTTCCTTGCTTGTGATAGTCGGAAAAAACGGTTGGGGAGGAAACCACGATATACCCTCAAAATCTTTGACCAGTGCCTCTAATTATACAACGGCATATTAAGCAGACATACATTTCTAAATCACCTCGTTGCCTTAAAGACTTCTAAGGGGCCGAATTGACAAGAATCACCTGCAACAAGGGCCCTGCACAATGTATCATAAAATCAGTGGGAAAAATCTCTCAGGCTTGGCTAGGCATTAAACTCTGAGCGTTAAACCTCTCTGCACTGACCCTTCCCAATTCAAAGGTTTTATCGCACAACTAAAACGCTTTACAATAGTGCCTAAAACCTACAGAATTATACAGTTTGACCAATAAGTTTAACCGTCCTTAAATATATGCCTCAAATCGCTCGAGATCTTAAACAGAAGTAGTTAAAGTGTTTAACGACATAATATTAAAAACATTATAGAGACCTAAATTTTGCAAGTTTGGTGAAACTGCCCATAGATAACATACATTTCTTTTCCTTAAGAGAATAAAGTACTAGTTATTAAAAATCACATTTTGAGATTGACTAAAAGCTGCAAAACATTTTTTTCCCCAATTTTATTTATTTTTTTATCTCTGTGACTTTTACAGAAATAAAAAGCCTCTTCCATCTATAAGGGTCATATAGGTCATGCTGGTAAATCTTTAACTTTAATTTGAAAGGGTCCCTGAACAAGGACGTTACAAAACAACTACTGTGATCTTAACCAGTTTTTTTTATCCAAGATACATTAGCAAATATTTGCAATTTTAATCTGTTTACCTAGAAATATTAATTAATAAAAATAACTTTGAGTGGGTACCAGGTTTTTTTTCCAGCTCCTTGCACAAAATTTACAATTTTACCACATACTAAATAAATGATGAATTAGTGGTATTAGTGGTATATTTAGAAACGCTTTCACTAATACTGTGTGTCTTTTGGAACAATCAGGAATAAAGTCATTTGATTGGCTCAAAATGTAATAACAGGCTTTTTAACTTGTCAGTCTAGAGGATGTTCCATTTGCTCACATTTTCCGAGGGGAGATTTTAAATGTAATCTGAATTTACTATTCCAGCTAGGCCAGGTTTATTTTTTTTACTAAGTTTAAAAATTTGAGATTGTAGTTTTCAAAGTTTAAGGTGAATTCTCAATAACCTCAAATGAAGAAAATATTTTAGGTATTTCTGTGCCTGCAGGTCTCATATTTGAAGGTTCTCCTGGACACTGAGATGTCACAAGGCTCTTATAAATCTTAAATTCTTGGATTATCTCCTTGAAGCGAGGTACCACTAGGTTACAAATTGATAATTGTGAAGTTATTAAATTATATCCAGCCTAATTTACCCCTAAGCAGAGGGAGAGGGCATTTTTAGATCGGCTCTAATGTTCAACAAGCTTACAGGGATTTAGGGACAATTACGTCTTTATCTTTCAACTGTTAAGCTGTTTGGCGGCAAAGTCTTTCATCATATTGGTTACAAACGCTTACAAACAGGGCCCCGATTACGTCATCATCTCCTAGAGATAAGGCCCCCATTTCGTAACGGACAGAATTCCCACCCATACAATAGAACCGGCTGAGTGTAGCCCAAGAATAAATATTCCATTTTAAATTCTGAAGATGCGCGTGGAATTCCCCACTATAATCATTTTTTTCTTCTTTTTTTTTTTATTTTTTAAACTAGGAATTTAACCCTATTTCTTGTACATACAGTTTATGGGGTTAAATATCTCTTTTCCTTGATGGGGTTTTTTTTGTTCTCC
This sequence comes from Spea multiplicata, assembly GCA_009364415.1. NCBI lineage: Eukaryota > Metazoa > Chordata > Amphibia > Anura > Pelobatidae > Spea > Spea multiplicata. The sequence continues at coordinate 28,954 of VKOC01006880.1, forward strand.
ATCTTTTATTGAATTTACTAAAAGCATAATCCCTTTACTTAGGGCTAGGATTAGAATGCAATGCTTCTCAGCAGGCAGCGACCTCTGGTCAAATGTCGCTTCCATGGACCGAAATAAGAAGTTTTTCTTTAAAACCCATCCTAGTGGAAAACAAGTTAATTATACGGGTTTAATCACGTAGAAGAAAGGCAAGGTTTTCCCTAAAATATTCCAGAGGCTCTCCCTAATATATATATGTATGTAGATATACACACACATATATATATATATAATACATATATTTCTGCATATTAAATAGAATATTGTAGCCTTCCCATAAATACGCTAAATTGTTTTGTTTCCTTTTAGTATTGTAAAAACTGTAATCGCCTAGGAAGTTTTTATATACAATTATATATTTGATAATATTCTTCTATTTCCTTCCTTTTTTATATATAATATAGATATATATATATATATCTATATTATATTCAGTTACACATTTCTTATCAGTTTGTGCATAATGCATAGATTCAAATATTTAGTATTGATATTTAATGAATTTTAAGGGAAAATAATATGTCTCCTAAGACTTTATCCTATACATTCCCTTGACAAATAATAATAACTCTACAAGCTTGACCAAAATTCTGAAACGTTGATACATTTTTAGTTCTACATAAAAGTCAGTCCGCCACATATTTAATCAGCCTGTCGGAGAAATGTTTTTCTTTCTTGAAACAGAGGAGGAAGATATGAAATATTTACATTTTGCAGTAGCCTATAGAGATGGTAAACTGATTTTTCACTGTAAGGAACCTTTGCGAAAGATGATAAAATTCCTACCTCCAGATTACATTCCAGCATGAAAGTTACACTTTTTGTTTTTAAATTGATCTTCTCTTCCTTGTCCGCGTGGAATTCTGTTTCCCTGTTAACATCCACGCTGGTTTTCCGCTATGTGGATGCGAGAATGATCACCCCCACCGCTAGGCGCGTAATGGGGTTATTTTTACTTTCGGTTATCTAGCTTTATGAAGAATGGACAACACTCATACAGCTAGATAACCAAAGATAACAATCAACCCCTGCTCATCCAGCCTCCGGCACCGCCATGCTCCACTCCACCAAGTCTTCTGCTCAGTCTATAATAACAAAAAGATACCAATATTATCCACTCATATATATATTACCTATTCATATTATCATTAAAATCAACAGTTATTTCAGTAAAAAGAAATACATGTTAATAGATGAAAAAATTCCTATGCTTAAATCAATTTATGTTTATATATTTATATATATATATATATATATATATATATATATATTTTATATACGGTATTTAGAAATATAACGGATATAGAACAGAATGCAGGGGAACAAATATCCATCTTTCTCTTCTACATCTAACATTCCAGAAAGAAAATTACAAAGAGACCTTATTTTATATATATATATATATACACGCATTAAGTTTTCTGAGAAATGTATTAGTTAAAATCTACATCGATGCTAGAGGTAACTAAACAAAATATAATCGTGGGAAAAAGATAACTATTACAGCAGAACATTATCTGTAATTGCACTAAAGAGATAGGTATCCCGATGTAAGTCTAGGTGCGTTATTCACCTCATTTACACGAGGGTATCCCCAAACATTCAAATCCGACAGCTTATAATACTGAAACCGAACATATTTCTTCTTTCTTTCTTGGGAACTGAAAATCCGTGCCCCGGCGGTTCCTAGGAATCTGCCGGTATGAAGACGTACCCGAAGGATCTGGCTGCCCTCCGCTTGGTTTTTCCCCCCCTTGTCCCTTCGCAGCTCGGAGGTTGCATCTTGAAATGCTGCTATGCTGAAACCTCTCCTGCTCTAGGGGGTGTTAGACCTCCGACACATCCATTCATTCTTTCACACACCCCTCCTTTCCCTGTGTGTGATTGGTCAGAACGCCGTGTGACGTCGGCCTCCCCGACTAGCTGCTGGCTGCCAGATATTCCATTTCATCAATGGGCCGGATTTAGTGAACAAGGCGAAGAAGAAGGGGGGTGGTAAAAAAAAAAAAGCTGTCCCTTGGACAGAAGACATTTTATTATGCATATCCCTGGTAGATAAGTGGAACAGCCTCCCAGCAGATGTGGTAGAGGGTAATACAGTGAGGGGATTAAACATGCATGGGATAGACATACGGCTCCTAAATCTAAGACCAGACCAACAACTGATTAAGGGCGACTAGACGGGCCGAATGGGGCCGATCTGCCAGCATATTCTTGGTTTCTGCGTGAATGAATTTGGCCCTGAGAATGGCATGAAGGAGACGTGGTGTTTGGGTGGCAGGATGGATGTTTAGTGTTTCGTGGGTTGATGGACTGTAAAGTCTGTATTTAGATTCCATGTTAACGTTCGTAAAACCTAAATCCAGTGGCATGTACCTCCCGATAGGATTGTTACATTGTATCGTATACACGGATGCACGCGTTTTCATTTTGTGTGTTTTGATGCTCTTCTCATCCGACTTTCATGATACATTCTATCTCCCCATCTAATTGATACTTAGTATGACAGCAGTACATAAGAGTGGTTTCCACCCATCCACACAAACAATAATATCTGTGAAATCAAAGAAATCGGATTCCCTCTGGGGAAATAAAAGAATTATTAGCAATCTGTACTCGGCGAGGCTCGGATTATTATTTTGAGTCCTGGTCTAGCAAGCTATGGCGTTCCGATGTTGAACTACAATTCCCATCATCCTGAGATGGAGCCTTAGCCTGGCAACATGCAGATGGTAGTGCATGAACCTTTCTACCCCCAGGCAAGCTGTATGTTAAATAATAGTGCTTTGAGCAATAAGCCCTGCTCTACAACATATTAAAAGTCTGTGGGTCTTACTATAGATGATATACAAAGGACAGTATACTTGGTCACATTGCTGACCAGCTTTGGTCAGAATGACAGTGGAAAGTAACCTCCATTCCATGGGACCTGTGTCTTGGGAAATGAACATCTTTGTGGTAGAAAGAGAAATCATCGATAAAAAAAATATCTATTTACGTGGAATCCTTTAACTGCGCTGTTTGAGGCACACGTGGGCTGGGAGATAACTTATCCTTTGTGGCCACTTGATCAAAAACAGGTATTATCAATCATCTGCTAGGCTACTGTCTATAATTCTGGCATGGAATGCTAGCAACTGAAAACGATCTAGTCTTAAAAATAGGTAAAATGCATGTATTCTCTGTTAATAACACTAGAAACATGTATGACCTGTTAGAAGCCGACACATGTGAGTTCTGTGCCCCCGTGTCTATTTCCAGAGCTACACTCCCCGCTTTTATATAACAGCGGTGTATGACTCTTATTGTCATGGGTTGTATGGATATGAAGGTATGATTACATGCTTCTAGTCACCTTTTTCCAATGATACTCGTATGTTACATAGGATGAGTACTTTGCTGCTCCACAGTCTTTGGACCTCCTATTGCTCTGAATACCCAGACCTCCTGCGTATGAATGGACTTAAAGAAATCAATCTTAATATTCACCTTAAATATCTACACAACGACCTCTAACAGCAAATCAAAAGAACTTTATATTCTAATTTTTAAGCCATGAATCCCAACCAACAAAATGGCAAGTGTCAGTTCCTTTTTTTCCACCCATTGTGAATATATTTGTTGAACCTACACAACAGATCTGGAACCCAAGAATCCCTTTGGGACATGTTTCTCCCATTCAACGCAGAAATATTGTAATTTTACCATATGTGAATGAATGATTATTGTCATTATGCTATCCTTATTCTACACCGGCCAATAATGCAGCTTGGAAATTAGTTTAATGTGCCGATAACCGCCATCAAACATTCATAGCCAAGTCTCACCGATTTATAGATAAAGATGGTGACCTCCTGAGTCTCGCATGTGTTTCCAAATTACTCTAAATGCAGCACAGGAAAGACCGAACTACTAACGAAGCTATAAAATGGTGGAAATTCGTCAACGCTAATGGTTAACTCCACCCATACGCTGTCATTTTAGGTTCTCGGGTCGCCATTTTAGGCTCAAATTCCCATAATTCTAGAGGTGCAATACTGCTTTCCAACACATGACCCCTTGTTTCGCTCTCCCTTCGAAGGCTGTAAACCTCTCTCCTGTTCCATTGATTTAAAGATCAGTACGCTATAGATCCCGTTTTATGTGCTCTTAAAATAAATCCTGTAAGGAAACCCTCAGAGAGGTGCGATACACGAGGTTTTCAACGCCCTAATAAAACCACATACACACATATCGAGACCCGTGGACCAGCTGACCATGCTAGGGATCCACTATGACTAATAATTACGAGACGCGGCAACTAAAATCCACCAATTTCCCCGTGTGTCTAGGAAAACCTATATGAATGCTCACTGTGACTATAATAACATTATAATAATATCATTGTGTAGTTACTAGAAAATCATCCGCTCGATATATAGATGATGTACGCTGTATAGCGTATAAGTCTGATAAGAGGGGATAATCATACATCATCCAATGACATTGTAAGCAGATATATATTCTTTAACTGGTAAAATAGAATTCCAATACCAGTATAACGATCCACAACCAGTGCAAATAACCAAACGAAACATAACTGGGTGCGGATAGGAGACCGGCCCGCTGCCTTTCCGTTACATATCTGTAGCCGCGTCGGTGCTACATCGTCTGCAATCATTTCCATGGAGGCAATGGGTCCGTGAGATAATGACGCACGTGACCTGGTTGCTCGGTGTAACATGGCCGAACGCTTTATGGCAAACGCGGAGCGCCCCACGTGGCCCTTTTCACATATTGCACGCGAATGGTCATACGTGACGGCCACATGCACTCCTGCGATGTACGCTCTGGATATTTGATTGAATCCAAATCATACGCTTTTATATATTCATACATGCAAAAGAGTCGATGCTGTCAAATTAATCGTTTTAATAGTCATTAATGGTATAGAACGTATATACATGTATGCCGAAACACATGTATGCACAATGTATACCCACATATCAAAACCTATACTGTGTATTTGTACCGATACTCGCACATTGTACGCCTTCAGGTAAAATAAATCGATAACAAAGGACAAATCGATTAAATAAAGAAAAATAACTATACCTTTTTTTCTGAATATTCATAGTCAACGCTCTGGAAAGAAAAAAATATATATATATATAAAAAAACGATTTTATTTTTATACCCAATTTTATTTTGTGGACCTGCAAGCTTTGATATATTACGATATGCGGAATGGCTTAGCAAAGCCTCCCTTATTGCATCCCACGTAGCAAAGCACTGGCCGCCGCACACACGGCATCGTACGGGTATTGCCTGGCTTAGACAGCTAATTGCCCACTTGCCGTATTTTGAACCGGTTTATAAATCTGCTATTGAGACGACATCCCTTATCAGATATACGCTATCTGTAAAGAGATCTTAACATTCTATTCTGTTACAATTCTTGATTCCATATTTAATTAAAAAAAATATATAAAAATGGCTGCTATGGCTTAATACATGTCTTAAGAATAAATGAAAAAATACATCTTTAATACAACATCCCTCTGTATAAAAGACATATAATCCCAAACTGTGCTTAACTAATGTTTTAAATGCACAAAAAAAGATGTAAAAGACTGTTCTATTAGAACATCTCGTAGAAAAATGAATGTATAGTTTCAAATGTATTTCTTATTGAAATATGTCATTTGTGCAAGGGAAATCCTGCCCGTGGCTATACATTTGCAAACCTGAATGTAAGATATCAGCGCAAGCGAGGTAAATGTATAGTATTCTAGCTTAAAAATAAAATAATATAGTATTCTATCTTAAAAAGAAAAAAACTATTGTGCATTACTCCAAAAGCATCATTTCAACCCAGGCCCTGCAGTAATTCATAATTCTTCGGCTCAACCCGATAGAATCCATACAATGTAAATAAACCAGCTTCTGATGGATATAAATCATAATGTGGATATCATAAAAAATAATAATTCACAAAAATAATATTAATTGAAACATAAAATAGGGCGCACAGTTAAATATACCCACGTACTAGTGATATATATATATATATTATACATTATATATATATATATATATTATATATATTATGATTCATAGAGGCTGTATATTTTTTAATAGTTTACTAGATTTACCATTTGTTTGAGAATGTATTTAAGTAAATCTTTTTTTTAATGAACATTAAATAAAAACCATGCGCTTATAATCATTTTCACTAATTGTATCCACTCAGAATTAATTTAAAAAGGCAACCATTTAATGGTGAAGTCTATTGAATTAAAAAAAATAGCAAAAAAAATGTCTACTACGAAGCGTTAGACATGGATTTGGTCATCGGAATATTCTCGGGGCCGGGGAATTTTTTGACTTGTGGTTAAATTGGGCTCGCTCTTCGATATGAGGAATAAAGGTGAACGCAATTTCATTCCTCTCACAGGCATTTTCTAAAGACATTATTAGGCCCCTCTCACGCCACTGCTTTTATTTGTCATTCTCCCCTTCGACAAGATGCCCAAACGTTGGCAGAGGAGGACATGGGACGTATTTAACGAGACACCCTGGTAATGGCTTATCTCATTCCAGGTCAATGAAGCATACGCAGGGTAACAAAATTTAGATTCTCATCCGTAATGAAGAATTAACAACATTCTAAAGAGCTTAGCACATTATCCATCCGCAGTCGGATGCCCTGTCCATCGTATCGTGTGTTGCATGTAGAAAATGGTGATAAATTCTAACAAATAACCACAACTCACCGAAAAGTGTCGGGTGCCTTGTCGGACGAATGCAGCATTCTGGAAGAAGCTAGCAAAATGAGTGGCTTCTCCTACATCCTACCCTCTTGTGGCTGTTGGCTGCATCACCAAGTGACGTAGACTCCTTCTGTCCATTCAGGATTTTTCTCACTGGCTCCTTGCAATTCCCGTTTCCCTCCTTTCCTCCTTTTTTTTTTTTCCGAAGCTGAACTCGTTCTGCTTTTCACATCCCTTTTTTTTCGCACCATAAGTCAAATGTTTCGCTGAAATAAAACGTTGGTCCCTCTTAAGTGTAGCAGCTGCAACAAATACAACAAAAAAAAAAGCATGACAATATCTTACATTTCGGGAGCCTTTTCCGCTCTAGACTCGCATCGGGGGGAAAAACCCCACGAATGATTCCAAGTCACCAGCAGGTCTTTTCTCATAAATACTGCTTTATCTGCTGGCTCCTCCCCACCGAGATGGAAGTTGGGACCAAGGAGAGTTATGATTGGGTAAGGATTTAACAAGGGGGTGTGGCCGTGTTGGAAAAAGAAGTGGGGGGTGTCTTCAGGTCACATAATACGGTGCTGTCCCACCTCCTCCCGTCTTCACTTGACAATACTTTTCATGGTTTTTCCAATCGAGCCATTCCTTCTGGACTCGTACGTCTTGTAAAATATATATATATATATATTTTTTTTTTAAAAAACTGCCTGAAATACTGGATTTTTCATACTCAACCGCATTAAAGCTGCTCACTAGTGGTGAGTGATGATTATCCCATTGAGTTAATTGCTAATGCAAAGTGCGAGCCACAAGTCAAGATGTGGACAGGAAGGACCGCATTACCATGAGAAAAACTCCCTGGGACTGTAAGGCTTGAATGGGGATAAATCGCTTTAAGTGTTGGTTTTATATCAATGAAGCTCATATACGCTATTTGTTCAACAAAGTTATCCCGTTCCACCGGAATCTGCGTTTTTTATATTATTATTATTATATATTTTTTTTCTAAGCGTCTGGTTTCCAGGGATAATTTTGAGACTCTCTTTGGAAGCCAGGCTAATGGTCCGTAGAAAATGCACAATGAATTCACTTTTCTGTCTCCTTGCATGGGAACTCAGTATGTCCTGAACTTGACAGGCAGTCTCCTGAATGTTAATGAGATGTCTCAAGTTCATTGTCAAAGGGCTCTTGCAGACACCCCGTTCTCTCCCATAGACCAACCTTCATTTCCAATACTTGTCTTGTTTCGCCGACTAAACCCCTTGTCTGTGGGGTTTTTTTTTTGTTTTTTTTTTAATGCATTTCAAGTACCCAGACTTCCATTCTGGAATAATTAGCCAGACAATTTGCATGGCTTGGTCCTTCTTAAATAAACAATTCCCATACTCACGCTTACCGAATAACATCTTCTCCCAAACCGGTACGTCCTATCTCCCCGGAGCTGATCACGAATGGATCGGTGGGAAAAAAAACAAACAAACAAAAAAACAGGTCATATACACAAAATATATACAAAAAAAATAAAAAAAATGCATATATTAATTTGCTTATATTTTGATAAAACAATTGAATGATTTTCTTTCTGTTTGGATGATGTAGTCTGGCATATTACACGTAGGCGAGTCTGATACCAGCCTATTATTATTTAAACGTTATTTAATTTCTGCGTGTTTACCAGAATTCCGCCTCTCTGTATTATAACGCCGCTATCACAAACATCACGGAAGCTGACACGTATATCTGTTCTTTTCTTTATATTTTATCTGCCTCACTGCCTTTGAATTAAAAGACCCTTTCAGACAGTTTGCTGATGCTTAATTTTCCCCTTTCTTTTCTTCCCGACTTCCTTTAGTATTCTTGAACCCCTTCAATTTTTTTTCATATTTTTTTTTTAAAATGCAATATTTTCTCACCGTTTGAGAAAAATTGCAGCCTCTTGTTTCTCGGGGCTTTTGTTCAGACAAATCTTTTCATATTGTTAGTACTCCCCTGGGAGCCCATTTAACCACAACCTTCCCCGATGCCACGTGATCCCCCCCCCTTCTAGCTTTTAAAAAAAAATGCTCATTAGCAGAAAGGAAGAGGGGGATAATTATAATTAAAAACAGACACCTCTTGATTGCTTCCTTTTTCCCCCAAAAAAGAGAGATCGTTCTAAGCTACAGTTGATGGAATTTACATTTTTAACTCCAGACCTCAAAATCTCCAACCTCTGCTAAAAATTAATTTCTAATTTTTAAAAATGCATCTCTTTTGCTGTCGATACTGCGGCGAAGGAAAGATCTTCGCGACCCCGAATGGGTTTTTTTTTTGTGTCCCTCTCTTATCTTAATTTTTTGTCTTGGCTTCTCACCGTAGCCGAACACCGCAGCTCGTCTTTTGGTAAAATAGCTAATAAAGACAATTTCCGTCTTACCTGTTAATTACGGACGCACCACGCAGGGATCCCTCTACGTTGTCAAAAAAACCTAATTTGGCTTCGTGTTTTTTCTTAAGATTTTTTTTTTTTTAAAAACCTTGTTTTTTTCCCTTCTTTTTCTACCCCCGTCTCCTTTCGATTCTCCGAGGGATCTGACCTTCAAGGAAAATAGAACCGCTCTGAAGAGGGGAATGAAATGATTTGCAAGAAAAGGGCAGACTGGCATGGCGTAAGGATACATGAATTACATAGGGATGTTTCACGCAGTCCATACGTAAAGTATACGTACTATATTTAAAAAAAAAAATAAAAAATGATATGCGGATGTAATCGTGGCCTGACCTGCTATACCGAAAGCTTTCACTGGGAGAAATATCGAGCTTTTTACTAATTTTGTGCATTTATTAAAATAAAGCTTCCACACTTGCGAATATCTCACTGGTAATTATAGGCTCATTAGCATATATGCAAATTGCAATTCTAGATGCAGAGCGTGGTAATTTCTGCTGGTTTTTTTTCGTTGGCAGAGCAGCTGTCGATTTTTCTCCTTCAGCAAGGAGATTTTTACATTTAATTTTTTTTATAAAAAACTGATAAGCATTGATCGTGAATGATCTATATTAAAATATTGAGGCGTTAGGTGCGTATTTGCGTTATTATTGCTTGCTGATGGGGGTGTATAAAGCTTTAAAGAATTATCTACCAATGAAAATCTTAAAAAAAAAAAAAAGACTTTGATGATCTTCTCGACGTAGAATTCTAAGGAGGAACAAATCAAGTGTATTGAATGAAAACATCTCGTCTCCGTGTCGTTAGCGTGGGTCTGCTTGCCATTAACGAGCAGTTAAAAGCCTTCGTTATGGCATCGCCTCTGTTTTCTGGAGTCAAAATTACAAAGCCTCCAGAAAAAGAGGAGAAGGAAAAAATAATTGCTTTTAATCTCTCTCCTTTTTTCATTAAATAGGTGTATATATGTGTTTGCGGACGCGCGTGTGACTGTATATATTTGTGCATAATATATATATAATTATTATATATCATATATAAGATTAGTTAAAAGATTTCTTTTTAACTTAAGCAGCACAATATTCAAATATTTTAATCATTTAATCCTTGCCTTTACATTGTATCAGACGTGAGGCAGAGAAACAGGGAATATTCCAATAAATTCAACGTGGTGGACATGGAAAAGAAAATTGCTAAATTATTTAATTCCTAAATCAAAAATGGCAACAGTTTACCAATTATGATACAAATAATAGAAGAAATCTGGGCTACGCGTGTCGTCGCGTTTGCACTCGGGTTCTATTGTGCGTTTAAATATTCACGTGTGATTTGATTTCCACAAACATTCTAAATGAGTTTAAATGTCCTCTGGAGATCATGGTTATTGTGGTTTGTTGAAAGTGTTCCAATATGTACTTTGACATTTAACCCCTTCTATCCTTACAAAAAAACATCAAGATCAGCAAAAGAAATATATTTTACTTTATACACTGAACCGGTGTCTCAACGTTCTAAAATGTTACACAATTTTTAATAAATATTGAATGATTGAGATAATTTGGTATTTTCCCATTTTTTTTGGTCAAACGTTTTTTAAATATTTGTTTAACCCTTCGAATATTTAAAATGCCAACTGCACATTTCACATACATTTAGACTCGTATAATTGGGTGGATCTTGGTATTTATATGATTTGGTTTTTTTTTAAATGGGGTAAAAGCTGAACTTTTAGAGGGGCAATTGGGGCGTAATACGAATGGGATTTCTAATACAAGAAAGTTTGTTGGCATATATTATCTTATAGGGGAAACAGTATTGGTA
>VKOC01006881.1:0-23255 GCA_009364415.1 Spea multiplicata
TAAAAAATATACGATTTGAGGGGGTAAATTGAATTGGCCGGCTTCAAAGATGTCCCAAATATATCCCAAAAATGGGACGTGGGGCAGATGTCTAAATGGCAAAAAAATACACACCTCACAAAGGCGGCATTTTACCTCCCAAATAACCCTACAAACCCATGCATGGGGGGTATCAATGCGCTCAGGAGATGTTACTGAACACATATTGGGGTGTTGTGTGACATGGACATACACCAGGAGCGATAAATTTATACCTGAAGTACAACATGTGTGAAAAAAATACAAAAAAAATGTACTACTATAAAGTTTCACAAAGGGTGGTGGTAAAATTAGTGCATGGAAAGGGTTAAAATTCCAGCATTTCAAATACCTTGGGGTGTCTAGTTTTTAAAAATATATGATTTGATGGGGTAAATTACGTTGGCCGGCTTCAAAGATACCCAAAATGGCACATGGGGTGCAGAATTACCAGATTTGGAAAAAAAGGTTTTGAAATGGCAAAACGCTACCTGTACTTATTGCCCCATAACGTGCAGAAAAAAGCAAAAAAACATAAAAACATTGGGTATTTCTAAACTCAGGACAAATAGTAGAATCTATTTAGCAGGTTTTTTCATTAGTTTTTGCAGATGAGTAAAAGTTTTCTGTTTAAAAAGTGAGAGAAAGTATTTTTTTAACAAAAAATCCCCATTTTTTATCATTTTTTTTATAGTAAATTAGATGATATGATAAAATGAATGGTATCTAAAGAAAGCCCTGTTTGTCCTGAAAAAAACAATATATAATATGTGTGGGAGCACGAAATGAGAAAGAAGAAAATCACAGCTAAACAGTAACACTGAAAAACGTTAAAAAAGCCATTGTCCCACAATATACTACGAGTAAAAACCCCTATTGTCCTTAAGGGGTTAAAGCGTAGACACATCAAACATACACACAGTATTACAATCAAAATAAAAAAGAATATTCCTGTTTATGACTTTGCTGTTAAATTTCTCATCCTTCGACAGGGCTCAGCTACTAGGTTTTTGGGGACCCCAAGTAAAACATTCAGATACCTCTCACCTAAAAACTACATTTTTACTTTTTGTGCAGGAAAAACTACACATAAATCAGTGTCAGTGGCTTCTAGGGGTCCCTAACCACGTGGAGGCCGTAAGTGGGTGCTTAAGCCATTTATATCCCAGCGCCACCACTGATGCAGACTTAACTCCAATTAATGATTAACCCATTTGTGCAAAGTGCAAAGCAGAATGAACATATTTTGTGCCCCACGGACATCAGACAGATGCTTTGTTTAAAAATAAGCATATTTAAAAAAAAAAGGGGGGCTTCCTCAGGACAACCATCAGCAAGTACCCCCACTCTTTGCATCACAGAATGCCTAAACATGTCTACTTTCTTGGCTACTCGGAGCAGAGTACTGAGTATTCTGAGTATTTGTTACTTATACGTTATTATTATAAAACTGCTCTTCCACTTTCTCTGCTGAATGTTCCACTTATATAATGAAATGTAACATTACAATCATCATATTTCGTAATGCCGAATGTCCAAAATTTTACCAAAAATAATTCTTTATAATCATGTAAACATTTGCCTCATTCATAGTTATTTGAGTCACACGTGCGAGCGCTTATATGTTCTTAGTACCCTTGAAACAAAAGAAAAAAGGTTCTTAAAGGGACACTCCATGCATCATATGCACTTTAATGCATATGATGCATGCTCCTTTTGCAAATGCAAGGGGATTCTGCAGAATCTGTAGGTCGGGGTCTGTTCGTGGTGCTTGGTCGTATGAGAAAATTGTCTCTAAATGATTTGAGAATCTCTCTCTATATATATAAAGCAATTTGGGTAGAAAATGCCACATAAGGATAAATCACCATAGCAACCTATATAATCTTCCGGCATTGTTATTTTGTTATTTCAGTTCAGACATCCTGGAACTTCTATATTCTGAACTCTGAAGTGGTGCAGCATTTGTAAATAAAATTATATGTCCATTAAAGAGTAATGAACTGGTTGATCAAGAAAGGGTTAATTACATTTAACATGCCTAAGATATACTATTTGTATTGCATCCATTGTACAGGGCTGTGGCGTATGATGACGCAGAATATGATGGTGCTATATAGATCACTAAATAATAATAATATATATATATATAATAATTATAATATATAGTATTATATATATATAATATATATATAATATATATATATAAATGTAATTAAGTGCTAACAATGTAGTATTGTTCTAGATAAAACAATTGTTTGGGAGAAAGAGGTCTTTCCAGATTTGACATGTCTTGTCCGGGGTGGGGGGGTTAGAAGAAGACTTTAGGCAAGAGCAGGACATGGAAGTCTCTTGATCAGACCAGGAGGAGGGGGTGAAAGAGGGGAAGACGTTCCCACTCCATCTGCCTTTGTTTGCATGAAAGCTGAGTCTTGAAGATGGCCCTGCCCCTCTCAGACTTCTGGGATCTTTTGAAGGTAGATGATTCCGTGGATCCTGCAAGCATGGAGGGCTGGAGATCTCTGCGGTTTGTGTCCAATATGAGTGATCTGGTGAAAGCTGCACCCCAGGGCTGCGATAATGGGGCTCTCATGGATCGTTTTGGGGTCCTCATCCAAGCTGTATTAGCTGTGGTGGCGTTCAGCACTCTAATGTGTGAGTACTTACTAAAGCTTCACTTTGTGGAAGAAACCTCCTAACACTTTACATTTGGTGATCTATTCACCGCTTTCCCGGCAGCGCGTAAAGCTGCAGATCGCTGCTTGGGTAGATTTGGCTGCCCTAAAGTATGACTTAACCCTGCTCTTATCTGTGATAGTAACATTAACCACTTATAGTGCGGGGGCTGCAACACAGCCATGTGCAAGATCTCCCAAAATAACTCCAGATCTATTAACTCCAGGGTCCAGATCTAGGCAAGTTCATGCATGAGTACAGGTTAGGATAGGAGAATACGTCTCCTTGGGGCAATTAAGGACACCATATGGTTTCTTACCCCAGCTGTATGAAGAATATCCTGAAACATTCTTCAACATCCAAGGGTTTCTGTATTCTATATTCTGTTTTCAAGGAAGCACAATCTTTAGAGATAACTTAACAACCGCTGTGCATGGGACTAAAAATAAGCTAAAAATCACTTTGCCATGGCACATAAAGTGTCTTTGAAAGCAGTGTGGAAGTGTTCAGTGAGATAAAACTGGTTATATTAGGGATCTTGCTTGTATTTAAGTTCTTGTAAACTTGGTGAGCTGAAGAAATGTTGGACATTGTTATTTCAGTGGCCAGGCAAGGGTCGTTATTAATAATGCTTGATTTTGAAAGACTATTTGAAATTAGGGATTTCCCGGATTAAACTAATCTTGCAGATGCAGTAGTTTGCTGTTTTCAAGAACCCGGCCCCACTGACATTAAAACAAAAATGAAAAGAAGCACTTTTTGGTCACGTGAGTGTGTATTCTGCAGACATCCTGCATTAAGTTTGATGGACTGTGGCGTGGAGGAGCTTCAGACTTCTTGGTACACTGGTGGGCCCGCTGACGCTGGACCTAATGATATCTGCCGCTGATTTCTAAAACGATTTAACGCTATGTATGTACAAGGTGTCTTATCATATCACTGGTTTATTTTGGCGTGAGATTGGAACCTTAATTTATTCTCCCTATAATATAAATGATGTTCTGAGACATGGCCATGTAGATTCTTAACACCGGTCCCCTCAATCATTTTTTGCAATGGAAAACAGACCTTGTAACAATGTTTTATTGTTGTTACTCATTGTCCATTTCTTGGGAGCATTAAACCCACTTTGGGGCTCTCAACATATTTCAAAACTCAGCCCACTGGCGTTCAACAACGCACCAAAACATATTTGTAAAATTCTGGTTTTCAGTAACTCAATAACCTACAATAAAATGTGAGAAGCAAAGCTACCGGAAATGAACTCCTTGAGCTGAATAACCCCCCCAAAAAAAGACAGCGCGGAGGTGTCCTGAGCACGGGGATATGGGGCCACTGCTCCATTTTACATTTTATAAAGGATGGCCGTTACCATTAGGTGTAGGGTGCAGTCTGTCTAGAACACAATATTTGATCTAGAACGAATACTACACCAATATGCGCCATATCTTTGTATGAACCACATCTGATTCTTTGCTTTCCTTTCTGTGATTCCCCAAATGCTTTAAGTGTGTGTGTGGGAAGTGTTACCTCAAATCACACACAGATTCTGGAAATGTTTTGTAACCCTTTCATTACCAGGGGTATTTTTTATTAATGATATATTAAAAAAATATTTAAATATTTTTTTTTGTTTTACGCTGCTTAAATACCGTATTGCTCGTTATAAAGACAACCCCCCCCCAAGAATTTTAATAATATTTAGGAAAAAAGAAACCCTGAATATAAGGAACTACCCATCTAGGATAAAAGTTTTACTAGTAAATATTAATTAACATGTAAACTATTTTTTCATACTTATAAACAAAAAATATTTTTTATTTTCCTTTTCTTTGCCAACCTGCCCCCAGTTATGCATATCTGCCCCCTGATATGCCTTATACCACCCTTATATGCCACTCTGCCCCCCAGATGTGCCTTAAACATCCTCATATGCTACCCTGCCTCCAGAAATCCATTATACCCCCATATGCCACTCTTACCACCCCTCTGACTTACCAATGCATCCCTAGACGTGCTTCAGATTCCCTGGTGTCTAGCAGGGGCAGCCTGTGGAGGTCTGTGCGATGCGGGCAGACAACCTCTGCTGCTGCTGGCTGGTACTTTTGTCGGGGCTTCTATGACTGAGCACAGGAAGGTAATGTCACGCCGCGGCTTTGTCATAGAAGCCCCAGCGGAGGTTGTCTGTGCGCTCAGGCTTAATTATGTACTACTACATGAATAGGGTTAAGGGCCCACTACCCTGGCACAATTGTACCATGTGCCCCTTGATTAATCCTGCCCTGACCATCATGGAACCCAAGGTCTCTAGAAACCCTTGTGTCAGTGTTGACACTATTAGAAAGGGGACGTCTGAACATATAGTCACCTTTCTATCAGAACCAGCATTAACTTTTTCAGCAATTTGAGCTACGGTAGCTCGTCTGTTAGATTTGACCACACGGGTCAGTCTTTGCCCCCCACGTGCCTCAATGAGCATTGGCCGCTCTTGTCGCCAGTTCACTGCTTTTCCTTCCTTGGATGCTTTTATTAGGTACTGACCGGGATCACCCCACAAGAGCTGCCGTTTTAGAGCTGCTTTAGCTCAATCGTCTATCGCAGTTCGGCCCTTGTCTTGGATCTTTATGCTTGCCTGTTTGTCCTGCTTCTAACGCATCCGCTTTGAGGAAGAAATGTTTACTTGCTGCCTAATCTATCCCACCCAACCACAGGTGCCATGATAATATTATCAGTGTTATTCACTTCGCCTGTCGGTGGTCATAATGTTAAGGCTGATTGGTGTATGTAAAGTTAAAAAAACTTTTCTTTTTGTTTCTTTTTTGAGGTATCCTGTTCCTTTTTATTTTTTACTGATTGTATCAAGATTGTTTAGACTCATGGAGGGGGTGTATTGTGTTTGCAAAATGTACAGTTTTTGATTTGTATTTTTGGCAGGAATGAACTTTGCGTTAGTCACACTTGCCATGTGGTCTTAATTAGCAGCAGTTATGTAAAAAAAACAACAACTTTAAATGTGAATCTCCCTATTCCCAAATCCTATCTGTTCTGTGCAGTAAATGAATGTAATGATATTTACGTATAAAATGGATATGGGCTGGAAGAAATAATAATATTTTTTTAGCTAATTAGTGAGTGCCAACCTTGATACAAGGTATACCAGTGGGATTGTTTACTAGACGAAAAGGTAATTGTTCTGGCCTTATTTATTTTGATATTCTGGCAGGAGATCCCTGGAAACGTGTAACGGATGCAGGATTTCCTATTGAAGAATAAAACCAGTAAGACTAAAAAAAAGGTTGATGGACCATTCTTTTGTATAGTGTTCAGTAAGCAATAAAGTGCATATAATAAATTAGTTTTTACCTATATTAAATGTGGATGATTATTATAGATCTAATACCCTAAAGTTATGTAAGCATAATCACTTGTAATACATTGAATATTATCTGACTAAATGCAAATATTCACATTTCTCTTTCTAGGGAATAGAAAAATGCTCAGTATCCAGTGGTGATGGTGGAGTCTTTTTTTAATGTAACTGAAAACAAGTTTATTGGATGCTCCATTTGGAGAGTTTTTATACAACAAGGTTTTTTTGTGTGTTCTCTAGCATTTACTAAATTGAATAAAAGTATAATTTATCCAATATCCCCCTACCAACTATTCAATAAGAAAAATTACATCAGTAATCGTTCTTAAGGGGACAAAGTAATCAAATTATTTGCGTAGTATATACACTATAATAATTGCATAACAATATTACCTGCTCGAGTAACTGTATATACATATTAATGTCAACATGTATCAATAATACTCTTACATCAATTGGGTATTGCAAACCTAACATATATGACCAATTCAAATGCTGCTACGTAACTTCTATTAATTTGATAAGTTCATATTGTACCATTTTATATTTTTTTTTATACGTTTTATGTAAAGCACTGTTGCTTTAAGTGTGTGTGTTTAAAAGTCCCATATTGTAATGCCCTGACGGGCGTGGTGACTGCTTCAAATGTGCATAGACGTGGCAAATTAGGACTTCTTAACTTCTAAGTACAACTGTGTAAATGCCTGTATTATCCCAGACTGGCAACATGTCACATGGTACCATCCAAAACCTCAATTAACTCAACTAGTCATGTGCCCCGTGTGATAAGTTTTGGTTTAGCTGGCTAATTTGAAAATCGTGGAAATCTGATTTTGTAAACTGAAGTTAAGATTGGAGCATATTCTTTTTATTTACGTTTATTGTGCTAGAATGGGGTTATATTGGGCACTTGAATTGTGGTCTTGTCACTTAAAATCGTCTATCCATCATGCCACCCTTTTGTTAGGTGATAAAATACTGTTTTTTGACTTTTGTTCCAGAATTTGAATTTATTTATAAGACATAAAATATAGGCAATTCATTGTGAAATCCTCTAGCTTTGGGGTGTAACATTTTTAGTACGAACCTGTGAAATGAATTCTTAATCCTGTCATGTTACTATTAGTGTGATGTCACTGCATCCAAACAGGAAGTGCAACCAGTGAATCTTAAATACAATGAAAAACAACTGTAAATAAAATCTTAGGTGTCAGTCTCCAATTACAAAATGTAACGGGCAGTAAGACTTAAACCCAGTCTTACTGGTACTGGACCGGTTCTGTTTTAATATTTTTACTAGCAATAATATGAAAGGTATTAAAGATATGGTATATCATTTTGTTCATGCAGTTGTGAAAGTGGGTAGACAAGTGACTAATGATTTAAGGAAATTAGAAAAAAGATTAGATTGTGGCAGCTACAGTTCAGCGTTGAGAAATGTAAAATAATGTGCATGGGACATAGAAATCATGATATAGTATCAGGAATAATGTCATCAACATTGAAGCAAAGGACTTTGAGAGTTAACATTTCTGTAGAATTGGACAAGCAAGCAATTGTGTATTGTGTACAGTTTTGGGTATCGCAGAAAGAGTTTGAAGAAGGGCTACTACCAAGATGAATTGTTTGAAGGCTACAAATGTCCATGAAAGACTAAAGGGTGTACTGTTTGGAGAAGAGAAAATAGTGGAAGTGATAGAATCGTTTAAAATACATAAAGGGGGTTTAACAAAATACAAGATGCAAATGTGTTTAAGAAGAGTAAAATGTTAGGACAAGAGGTGACAGTTTAAAATTAGAGGATCAGAGGCATAGATGTAATGTGAAGAAAATGTACTACACAGAGTAGATGATAGATAAGTGGAACAGCCTTCCAGTGGAAATGGTGGAGGTTAGAACGGCGAGGGATGGGCATAAAGCTTTTCTGAATATCAGGCAAGACCAAAGCCCAAATTAGATTTAAGATTTTGCAGCTTTTTTTTCTTCTAATGCAGTTATAAGAAGTTTTCTGCAGACATTAAAAAAGGATTATAATGCTCAAAGTGAGATTCTGCCATATGACCAAATTAACGTAGATGCCAAAAAAAATCACAAGGGGAAACGGCCTTTAATTTTTTGTCAAGTGACCAATTTATACCATTTTGATTTTGAAGAGTATTGCAGAATGACTGAATTTTTGAATGCATCCTATTACAGTGGTAACTTGTAGATTATCTATTGAGCATTTTTACTAGAATATATATTTTGGCTATCATGATTTTTCTTTTCATTCCTTGCCAAATGTCTGCTAGTGACCTAGGAGCACCCTCAATACGAGCCACCCCCCCCAAAAAAAATTGACCCTAGTAAATAGATAAAATCAATCTCTCTATTAGGTTATTCACTAAAGCAAAAGTTTGAAGTGCATGGCTAGTTTGGGTTAAATTGATGATCTGAATTCAGAATAAATATGCATTATAAAGGATAATCTGATCTCTTCACCTAGAGGACGCATACATGGGTTAGAATAAATCCTGCTGTGCTATTCTACTTTACATGTAAATGTGCTTTTAGATCAGTCACATTGACTCACGGGATTCAATGTGCAAATAAGGTTTACAAAGTAACCTTTTTGTTTGTTTATAAATTGCAATATTAAACAGTAATTAAAGACAGTCTAATGTCCCAGTCAGCCTGAGCAACAAAGAAATTATAGTAATAATAATAGTAATATAATAATTTGCAAGTACGTTGAGATTTATCCTTATACTATATGAAAAAAATCCCCTTTAGGAGAAGCTGTCACGCCACATTTGTGGTCCCGTTTTCATCCCACAGTTTAGCTGCTAGTGAAATCGGTAGGAGCGCTGTGTGTGTGTGTGGACCCCGGCTATGATAGATTTATTTAAATGCATACAAGGAAGCAGGGGTCAGGGAAAGAGGCAAACATACTGTATATGGGGCCGGAGATTCTGCCCAGTGGGAAATCACACAAAATCTAAACGGGCCACTCAACTATCATAAGACAGTAGTCAAAACCGTGAATAGGCTAGTGTGAGCCTTAAACATTTGTATGGCAGCATAGCTGTGAAAATTCCTGCATTAGTAGAGTGCCTTCACCACATATGATTCATGGGGCAACTAATGGAGCAAACCTATCCTGCTGTTCTGATCACTGTTTAGAAGGAATTGCCTTGACACAATATGAACATTGCCAGTATTCGGATTATTAATGTACTCTTGGTTTTTTTTTATTAATTTTTTTAACAAAATATCAATGATATTGCGTCACATTTATTTATATAGCGTCAGCAGGTTCCATAGCGCTGTTACAACAGAGTCGATAAAATAATTTCAAATCACACACAATAAGAAACGGGTATAACTTGCAAGCTCGCCATTAACCCCTAGAGCGCCAGTTGTTTATTTCCTACATGGCGACACAAGGTGCACTGCTTTAATCGATTGCTCACCATACATTACAGTAGTATAGCGGGACAGCCTTTCTACTGCTGGTATGGACTACAACTTCAATATTGGTGAGGGGAATTGTAGTCCTCAAAAAAGTGTATAGCACGAGTATAAAATATTGTGCTGTAGTACAAATTCTGTGCGTTTAGCATAACTATAAAGTCTAACCTCTTTAATGTGTAGTTATCAGCAGCGTGAATCAAACTACCGGTATTTTAAAGAATCCATATAAAATATGCCAGCACTCCAATGTAAAAATATATTTTTAAAAAATCCTCTTTTATTTACTTTATGCAGCTTTTTTCAGTCTTACTAGTTCCCCAATAATTACATTTGTAACAATTGCCCAATAAACTGTAAGCTACAATGCGATGTACTTCCAGTTGAGACCACAAGGAGGCATCATTATGTTGAGGATCCTCTAAGTCACGTATTGATCCTATCTGCTTAACAGTATTTTGCTCCAATGTATTATCTTGTTTCGTAAAAACATTTCCATGTACACTTTGTTAGTGGGTATTCACATTTAACCTTATGACCCCTTAAATGTCAGCAAAAATAAGCACCGTGAGCCTCTATGATGAAGTAGGGTAAAACACTGTTTTACAGAGCAAATCGTTAAAAGCATTTACTTTTGTTTAGAATGTTCTATTAAATATGTTGTTCTACAGAACAATTTAAAATTCTGTAAACCCCTTTTAATGAGAGGAAGTCTAGATTAACCCAGTCTCTTTACAGTAGATCTGCACAATTATATTAAAGGGACAGTTTAATGTCTCTGACAGGCACAATAACCATGTAAGGATTTTTTTACACTACAGAAAAGTAGAAATTTTTGTGTTTTTACTATGTCTCTGTTCAACCGTAGTTTCCTTCTTTCTTATTTAGTCTACCTACGCAAATTATTAGTGGGTTTATTTCCAGCACGAGTAGGACTTTTTTTTGAAGTCATATTCAGAAATGAATGATTATTATTTTGTATGATATAAAAAAAATGGCAAAAATGAAAAGAAAAAGTTTTCTTAGATTTACATGTACATAACTGAGGCTGGATGTCTCTTACAAGACAATACACATAAGAGGGAGGAGAAGGAAAGAATATAGCGGGGCACCATCTTCAATATAAGAGCAATTGATATATTTAAGATCAACTGACACAGGGAATGGTACTGAAACTAGCTCGAGTTCAGACTCGGTTTCTGACTAGGGTTATCAGAGGTGGCTCTCTGCAGGCAGATGATAAAATCCTAGCTTCTCTCTTGATGTAACGGGAGAAACTAGGCTGGTAGCTTGGATTAGACCACCAATGGTTGATACTGAAACAGCATCTGCTACCCGCATCTATTAAGTAATAAAAGTTTAGTAAAAATAAGAGAATGTCACTCATGCTCTACACGTTTCGCTAGGTTTTACCCAACTTCCTCAGAACATAAGGAACACTCTTATGTTAGTGAAAAGAAGACGGCCCTAGGGCCATTTTGACTCTTTTTAGGAGGTTTGCGGCAACTTGATTTTGTTCTGTGTTTTTACTTTCATTCTTTTATACTTCTGCTTTTTATTTCTTGCCCAGAAAATGGAAGAGTGCATAAAGAGCCCTGTTGTATGTTCAGTAATATCCTCTAAGTTAACTGCACCCACATTCATATTTTCATATTACCACATCTGTCACAATGGTGCCCCAGCATGCAACGCAGGTTAATCGGACAAAAGGGGTAAAACCAACCGGCTCTATAGTATTGTTTTTGATACTGAAATATTCTACAGGAAATGGTTAGACTGAGTTGACTAATATTGAAGCCACTTGGTGACATTGGTAGAACGTTTGCAGAATTGCAAAAGTTGGGAAGGGGGGATCATGAGAGCAGAAAGTTACGATGACTGCTCCTATAATTAAGGGCAACCTCTAATAAATGTATTTCTTATGTTCATTTGTAAAGCACACACAGGTTAATGCACTAGGGGTGTTTAGTTTTAATCAGTGTTACTATATAGTACTGCAAAATGATGTCTTAAAAAAGAAATCTGTAACTATTTAGTGAGTAAGCTAATAACATAAGGAACCGGCTGCTTTGGACCCAGCTAGAAATGTTATAATTGCATAAAGTGTTTTGGGCTTCGACTTTTATATTGACCTGGTTGTCCTGGTCCATGGTAGTTCATTGCTGCTTTGGTAAATATTGCAACTGCGGACAAGATTTTCCCCCCCTACAATTTGTAACTTTTTTTTTTGTTGTTATTTGAAACTTTGACGTGCTTTTTCTTTAAAACCTCCTCTATTTAAATGGGAGCACTTTTTGGGCTTGGGTCTTGTTAAACCCCATGGAAATCGTTGACGATTGCATCTCCAGCAAGCTGGGGGAGGGGGACGCAGGGAAAATGTACAAATGCATAAGTGTTCTATTGAATCCCTCCACTGGGGTGGAATATGAAAAATGTTAATTTCAAGTTGACGCAACCGTTGCGTGCATTGAAATGCATATGATATCTGGAGTGTCCCTTTAACTTGGCTTGCAGCATTTGTTTTAAAATTGTGTGAGCAAGGAAGATATAAAAACATGTCAGTAATACTGATGGGTTGCTGCATGGCTGGATCCTGAAGCTTGTAAGTAGGATCCATTGGGAGTAGGGGGACCACATCAGCCATGTTTTCCAGGACACGTATAATTTCTACATATTGCCCACCAGCCCAGATAAAGTGCTGACCTGCAGTATGGAGGATGTAAAACTGACTAATTGGTTCCCTTCCATAAGTCTATATATCCCACTTAGTGCTGCATTTTATCTGGACTGGTCAGCAATATGAAAAACTTATACATGTCCTGGAAAACATGGCCAGTGTGGTCACGCTAATTGGGAGTGTGCACCAGTGTCAATGAAATGCACCCAGCATCATATGCTCGTGGTGGTTGGTGGTACTGTCTGGGGAAAAGGCTGCGGTTGGGAAGTCGCTGAGCATTGTTTCACTAAAAGGGAGATCTTTCAGGAAAACCGAAGTCATTTTCATAGATGCAGTATACAGTATACATTTGTATTAGTACCTTTATACAGCCTGTCAATCACGTTATTGTTAAGTGATGGATCATAGGTGCAGCCACATCTGGTACACCGGGCAAGTACCCAGTGGGCTGCTGGCCAACAGCCTGATCTGCTGCAGCATGCGTCCAGTGGCTAGATGTGTCCAGTGGCTAGATGTGTCCGTACGCGTGCTACTGTAGCATAAAAACATATTAAGCTGTTGGCTGCACTTATCATCACCGGTCTGACCCTGCTCAGGTAATATATTCCCTTACAAAAACTGCAAATGCAAATCTTCACTTTGAGAGAATTATGATTTATTTATTTTTATTTTAAATGCTTCATTTTTATTCTAGTATAACGCTGTACAATTTCCAAGGAAACAGGAAGGGTTTGGTGAATCTGAGGATCTGCAATTGTATCTGTACAAGTTTTTTATTTATTTTTTGTATACAAAGAAGAAACTCTCTGCCAAACCAATCTATGTATAACAGCCAGCCTGGAAAAAATATTTCTTTAAATATTAGTGTGTAAAAATGTAAATGCCTATTCCAGTGACGTCCAGTGCTCTACACAGAGTGATTAGTTAAAGCAAACCTTGTTTTCCGACTCAATGTATACATAACCTTACCCACACTGGAGTTTTGCCCTTGTGTACTATTAAAAAGTTACTTGTGAGACCAAACTATGTTTAACCCTTAAGGACCAGGGTTGGTTTGAGCCACAGATTAAGATCAACTTTGACAATGTATTATTTATTCAATTCTTTTATCCTTTAGTGTCTAAATGTGATACATGTTTACATTAATTTTAGGACTATTGTGTAAGTCTTATGTTTACAAAGATACTTTTATACATTTTTTTGTGTAGATATATTAATAGACATACTTCACAAATAGTGACGTACAGTGAAGGAAAAAAATTATTGGATCCCCTTCTGATTTTGTACGTTTGCCCACTGACAGACATGATCAGTCTATAATTTGAATGGTAGAATAACGCATTTCAAATAAGTTATGAATTAATGTTTCCACTTACAGTGGACCTAGCTGAGCAGACTTTTCACAAACTATCATAGTACCGCGTTTAAAGTCACTCCGCTCTTCAGTATTGCCCTTTCTGCTGTCAATTCTTGTCTATGGAGGTGGCTTGTCTATGGGCTTGATTGTTATACACATGTTAGTAATCGGTGTGTATAAAACACACAAACTCACAAATTAAGAGGGTGTCTGTTTTATAGAAGCATGTTTATTACAAGTAACACAAAATCTAAGAGCTGCCCCATAAGATGTGTTAAGGGGCTGCTCCCCGGGTATGTATCCTGTTTTAGATCTAAATGGCTGTGTTGAAACTTTATTTTACTTAAAATATGAAGCAAAGTTAATAACATATTAGACTTCACAGCAGATGAGGGCCCAGCTCAGTAGCAAGTAGCCTTCAGTCCTGGCCGTAATGGCATCCTGGCCGTAATGGCATCCTGCTTGTATTTCCAGCACAGGTCTCTAGGATAATTGAGTATAGAGCTTTCATGTGATTTATTATTGTCATTATTATTAGTATAAAATGTAAAAAAAACAAAGTGCTTTAGCTAGGTGTTCAAGGAACAGATATGTTTTTCCTACCTCATCCATTATTTAGCCTATCTCTGTAATTTTCTTCACTTAGTGAAACGTTTCAAGGAGCCAAAGGATCAACGACGTCCATGGAGGATATGGTTAGAACTTTTTCTTTTTATAATGCTCATTTCCATGTTCCTCGTGTACTTTAATAAGCAATCTGCAGTTCTGAAGAATACATTGATCTCTGTTTCAATCAAATTGTTCTATTTGCTAGGTTTCAGATTCGTAAAATAGGTGTTACTGCTAACTCTAATTCCAGAATTATACATAGGCTGAGGTCATTGGATGACCTCTGACCAGAGGTTAAGCCTACATGAAGTATAATCATCTATTTGCACAGCCTAAGTCTTCCCACAACTCTCATGCCAAGAGTGACCCTTTAAAAGTGACAGCTTCAACAGAGATAAGCCAAGTAAACTAGAAATCAGAGTATTCTCCAAATTAAAAAAAGAGTACATATGAAAAATGAAATGCCTACCAGTGACAAATCTAAAGCATGCACACTATGTACACAATAAAGTATATGTTTAGGGAAAATGTCATTGTTGGATTTAAGAATATGTCAGTCTAGTGCAATTTGCACAGTTGCAAAATATTCTTTTTGTTTGTAACAATTGTTACTAAGGAAATTCTTCTTTTTAACATAACTGCAGTATTTTCACTGGAGACTGGATTTTTTTTCGACCCACAGGTTTTATGATACTTCAAAGCAAGCTATTGGTGCTTTGTTTATTCATTTCACTAATGTCTTTCTCTCTGACCTGACCGAAGA
Organism: Spea multiplicata; assembly: GCA_009364415.1. Taxonomy (NCBI): domain Eukaryota; kingdom Metazoa; phylum Chordata; class Amphibia; order Anura; family Pelobatidae; genus Spea; species Spea multiplicata. Next base: position 14,921 of record VKOC01006881.1, read on the forward strand.
AGACCCCTGCTCTCTGTGAGTATCGTTATGTTAAATGACCGTCTATGTAGGACATATACTCTGATTACTAGATCTGTTGTTTAGTCTCTACTTCTTATAGTCTCTGTGTTAATTGTATGACCAACGATAATGCACCGATGTGACAGACTACGCATAAAAATGAATGCTGGTAAATAATAATTTAGAAACTGGTGAGATGGTGTAGTGGGAATGCATAATAATAAAAAAAATATACAATGGCTTCCAACTTACAACCAATTTGCTATATATATATATATATATATATATATATTAGACACACGCACACACTGTATAGTGGTCAAGTGTCCTGATATGGTCAGTACGGTATTATCAATGGATTAATATTCTGCTCACCAGCTGCCCACACTCTCTACCTTTTATAGTAAACATCTGCTTTAAAGTGATGATTTTGGGTTTGGTAATACACTAGAACCCCACAACATAATTTAGAGTTAAAAGAACAATAGGTTTAAAATTAAGAATAAGCAGGACCTTTGTGGTTGGGATGTGATAATGTAATTTCTAAAGATTCTAAAGACCACAGTTTCACATGGCTGATAACATTTGAACAGTCTTTATATTGTTGTTTTTTTTATGGTGATTAACACCATAATACAATTCTTCACACTTGATACTGTTGGAGGTGTAATATTCCCTAATTAATTTTAAGTTGTAATTTAATTACGCTGACTGATGTGTTTTTCTGGAGACCTGATGTATACGCCTTTGAATTGCCATTTGACACGCTTGGCTGAAGGGTTTCTCAGAATGCGTCTTTAATGCTGTGTGCTACATCTGGTACTAAATGCCCCATGTTGTATGTAACATCTGTCCGTCTGTGTAGGTACCTAATGAATTTTCTCCTGGATGCCACCCTTGGAATGCTAGTAATCTGGATAAGTGTGAAAATTGTTACAACCATAGTGGAACAACGCCAGTACACAATATTGATATTTGGTGAATATGGTAAGTGTCCTAATTCATTTTGAAGGTGATCTAATTTAAGATGAGCTAGCTAGTCTAAATCTGATATTTTGCATGAATAACGTACAAAATTAGAGGCAGTAAAACCTTTTTTTAAGAACAAGTACAGCAAAGCAAACCAAACAAATAGTGTTTCATTTAAAAATATTGTTTAAAGCACTGATCGATCTAATGGGAACGCGCACACATGTTCCAGGTGTACTTGGAGCACAATTTAGGATTAACCCTTTTAGATCCCAAGCCAGGCCACGTTTTTCTTGCTGGGAGGCCAGGCCAATTTTCATAGTTATGCTAGTTTTGTTTAAGAGACAACCTTATAAATAGCTTATACTTTACCATGGATAGCCATTTATAAATGACAAGTTAGGCTACTTATGATACAATAGTTTATGTAAACTGAACATATTGAGTGTAGTTATATGTAGTTATATTATGCAACATATCAAAAGGTAGGCATGAGAAGGAATTAGATTCTATATTTATACTAAAAAAACACAATCTAGGGAACAGAACACTTGTATACAAATATGACACAATTTTTGCGCCTCTGGTGCACCTGCTTTTAAAGGCTACAATTGTATTTTTGTAGTCATTGTTGCAGAGTCTGACAGCAGCTGTGGTCTAGAGCCCTGTGCTGGACTGTTTTCTTAATCCCGCTTAATTTTTGACCATTACCGCCCACTCCCGCAACGTGTGTGCTCCACTCCCACCCCCAAGATATGTGTCCAATCCCGCCGGCTCTTGCAACATATGTGTCCAATCCTGCCCGCTCCCACAAACATTCTGTCACAGATACTCATTCATTCCCTCAATCACGCATACTCGTTTGTATAAACTCCCCCACCCACTTACCTGATCTGCAGATTTCCTGCGCACTCCAGCAAGGCTGCCTTCGCGTTGCAGGCACACACTCCGTCCCTCTGCAGGTTGACTTCAGGTACTGCTGCCAACCATGCAGGTCAGTGGAGCCTAACCTACTACTCACTGTGAATACAATTTTAAACAGTTAAAAAAAAAAACCCACACCTCCCAAATGGGGCCTCTTAGACTAGAACCAACCTGACAAACCTATATAATTTGTGTGAGTACAGTAAATGAGAGAAAAGAAACAGCTAACACAAACACTGCAAAAATGTAAAAACAACCTCGGTACAATTTAAAAAAAAAAACAAAAAACTACTCAAAGTTTTAAATAAACTTGTACCTTTTTTGATTTTGGTCATATTTTTATATATTTTTTTTATTTTTCTTTATGGTGTTTAAAGTGAGGTGACCGAACCTTGCTTGTTAGCAGTTATCAGGCTAGCTGATCTTATAGAAGATTTTTGTTTCTGCAGTAGAATATATTAGTTATAGTAACAGTGCTCTCTTTTTAAGCTGTTTTAATAGTCCCATAGAAGCTGCAGTTGGTCACCGACCAATCAGCAGGCTTCTTTCCTCTTCAGACAGAGCCACTGCATTTAAGTGTAACTAAGAGACATTTTGTCACTGATGGGAGGCTGTCCATAGTGAATAAAAGTCCTTTTAGTGATCGGGGATCCTTCTTGGTTGTGTCATGAAAAGGGCCTGTTACCATTAAAAAAAAAAGCATTGCCCTTCTTGGCATAATTTAAAAACAGGCCATTGCGTAAATAAATCATTTAAATGTTTAGAAGGAGCTAGTGCTGAATTCACGAGGAAGTGCTAAGTAATTGCTGAAGCTTTCGATGTAGTTTGGTGATTTATGTGTATGTATAACGGTAATCATTATGTGACTTTTAAATGTGATTTTATTGTTGACCGTTTTACTGTTATGAGGTTCGTATGAATTGTTTATATTTCAAGTAATAAAGCTATACACAGATTGAGGGCATATTTATTAAACTGTGTATGATATCTGTTTATAATTAATAACAGAACTAGCTAGTAGTCAATGAACTGTTTGAAGGATGGCATGAGCCAGAGCCAGCTTCCATCTTAGGTCACCAAGCTAGGTCATCAGCCAAGCACACCTACTTCTGACACACAAGTCTTAATGCTCATCAAGAAGGGTCGATAGGGCAATGTTTTGAGTTTGTATCTGGCTCAAGTCTGACCCATAGTCATTGAACTAGCTAAAACTTCTTCTAGCTAGTCACTTCTCATGTAACTGGCATCTTTACGTGAAATATCCTGTTCGGTAGGATCTCAGTAGCTGGTGGAGGTTAGACAGGGGAACTATTTACTATCCGCAGTACGTGAAGACCAGAGTTAAATGCTTTACTTGTATATATTGACTCTCTTTTATATTTTTGGAACAAAGTATTAACTGAGATTTTGACATTCTAAAGGAACTTTCTGTTGGTTTCCATGCAAATTGCTCCACTTCTAGTACACATACACTTTTTTTTTAATATAAATGAAGTGTAGAAAAGACAAGAAAACCATGCAAAAGGATATCAAATTGATCCGATTTTAAAAAGAACGAATATGTTTACTTTACAAAACACATCTTGCTTTCATTTGTTTGACAAACTGACAAACTTGACAAGAAAAGTGTAAGGACAACACTTCAAACAATACATATATTTTTTAGAACCAGTGCCATTTAAGGCAACGGGGTTTAGTTAGTAATATATGCTAACTGAACAAAATAAGCACATTTTGATTCAGTTCAACATTAGTTTGTCTAATTTCCTCATCTGACACAAGAGGGAAGTATTGCGCTACTCTGCCATTAGTCAAGGATCTGTAGTTATGTAGTCATTATCTTGCACTTCTGCTGTGGTGCTCTTACACCGAGCACCTGCTCTGAAACTTCTGTCTACTGCAGTGGTCATGTGGAGTGCCACAATGCATGGTGATTGTATGAAAAAAGTATTAGGATCCTCAAATGTGCAAGCAACCTGCTTGCCTCAGTGGGGCTTTGGACCCTCTGTGACACTTGCACAGTGAGTATTTTGTACGTGGTTTAAATAGCGGATCATAGACTATTAATGGGTGGTGACTCTAAAATACCACAAAAAATGCCATGATGTATAGTTTGTCAATATAGTCATTAAAGACAAATAGGTGTGGAAATACAACACTGTCAGTTTATTTTAAGGTAATAAAATATATAAAGCAGATTCTCAACCATGTTAGCTTGGACCTGCTAAGTGAAGGGATGTTGCAGACTGTGTAGCCACTGTGGTAACATCCTTTACAGTGGATGCACTTTTTGCCACTCCCCAGGCTATGGTGACTTGTGTATTGAAGTATAACTTATTCAAGTGGCATTAAAAGAAGCAGCTAGGTCCCAATTGATGCTAGAGCTCAGGGACCCCTCTACCAATACTGATAATCTTAATTTTATACAAGAAAAAACCCTCCTGAAACTCTGATGAGCCCCCTGCAGGCTGGTCACTGATACTGCGATCAGCAATGCAGGGCATTGAAGCCCTGCTTACTGATTGCTCTATGATCAGCAGCAGCGAATTGTTAAAGTGAAAACAGGGAGAGAACAGTGTGTGTCTTCCTCTTCGAAAAATAAAGTAAAGACATAGCCGAGTGATGCCCTGACACTATACGGGATATCATCCAGTTCTTTAAAGACCTAGTCCTTGGGCGCCATCCACTAGAAATATACATTAAAAAGACTTTCTTGCCCCCAAACTAGAGCTCAAAAATAAGAAAAATACTGTACACTGTAAGGGAGCATCTTACTCTCCTATAAATTAAAAATGGGATGTTGAACATAAACAAGGGTTTTTTTTTATTTGTTGCACCTAACTTATAGAATAAATTCTAACTGAATTTGCAGCAAATTTGTACCATCGACTGTGATGGTGACTGGTTCTTTTTCTGGGAGATTGCTGTGGTCTGCTGCCACTTTGCATTGGTGTTATGTGTCTTTTATTTCTCCCGTATGTCCTTCCGGTACCGCTCAGTTTCTGCTGCTGGGTGGTTCTGCTATTACTGTGTTTAATAAAAGATATATACATTTTTATGATATAGACACAATGATTTTATTAGGGGTTTGAAGTCGGAGCGCTATGGTTGTCACTATGACAGAGTGATGTGAAAAAAGCAGGGTTTCCTGTTTAAAAGATATTTAGCTGTTCTGCTTGTGTTAGTCTAGTCATTGCTCCGAATCATCTTGTAGTTTAGAAATAACTATTTAAAAACAAATCCATCTTTCTGACTGTGGGAATAAGCTTAGACTAAGAACGATTGTTGATTCTGTGCACAGCAGGGGTATTAGTTAATCGTGGTGGCTCTCGGCACCATGCTGTTTATTTCCTAAGGTTTTGAAAGTTGAGAGCTCTTAGTTGTGTTGAAGTGGTTACTTTCGATTTCATGGACACAGATACACAGAGAGCTACATAATGGTATGATTTGTAAAATAACACAAGTGTGAGTCTATTTCATCATCAAACTGCTTACGCAGGTTTTTTCTAGGGCGGGGTATCTTCCCCTCTCCCATCTCAATACCTCCTTACCTCCTTCCCACTGCCTATTGTTAGCTCAGGAGAGGGGTTTCCTGGTGGGAGGCACAAATGTTAGTAACCCATTAATAGGAAAAAATATATGACCATAGTAGTAGCTAACAAACCAGCATGTACCTGCACAAGATGAGAACTTAGTTTACAATAGCTGGGTGGTAAACATTAGCCACCACTGCCCCAGGCTACAATTCCTGTGGTGTTCAGCCAGTAATGCAGTCAACAACAAAAAGATGTGCGTAGTGTAGACTAGAGCCCTGCGCGGGACTGCTTTTTTAATCCCGCGCCCGCTGATTTTTTTGTCTAATCCCGCCCGCTCCCGCAATGTGGGTGTTCCGCTCCCACCACATTTGTGGTCAATCCCGCCCACCTCCTTACCTGAACTGCAGATTTCCCGCAAGGCTGCCCTCGAGTTGCTCCCTCACAGGGTCTCTTCTCTTGCTCATCACGTGACTCCTGGGCGGAGCAGGAGAAGAGACAGGTGGATATTCCGCTTCGAGAAATGGTCAGTTACCATTACTATTCATGAATCATGAAAACAAAATATGGTTGCCATATTGAAAAGGCAACAATTTGTTATTTATTATAATAAAATCCTATCGTTGGCTTTAGAGTCTCCTGTAGGTAGCTTAAAATCTCTTTCACTGCTTCTCATCAAGCAGAGGCCCCATTGGATTTAAATAATGCCCCACACACTGCCAACTGCACGTGCCAGCTACTACTAAACTTGTTTATATAATGTGAAAGGAGTCTTCTGCGATATTCTATATCAGTATTTCTGTTTAATATCAATAGAGAGATGTCTTAGCACTAATAAGTTATAAACTAAAAAAAACCTCCCTAATTAAATGTTTGAATAAACAAAATATCTGCAATCAAGTTGTTTTTTTATTCTCTGTGTATTCTTTCAAAGTTTTGGCTGCGTATATGTACTTCCATCACTGGTTTATAATTACAGTTATACAGCGACAGTCACAGTATTTGGTACACTGTTCACGTGCATGTGTAAAATGAATAGAAAAACATTGAAACATGTTTAAAGAGCTATAACACTAACTAAATACATGTTGTATAAATACTTTCTTGTAGGTGTTGCAAAAGTTATTCACTGATACAAAAAAGCTGCCAGTTTATGTAATGTAATGTATTAAAATAAGAATTCAACAATTAAATTATTTATAATCGTATTGCCGTTGTTTTAGCTATTATTGATCCTGATTTAGAGGACGATAGAGGAAACTTCCCAGTTAGGGACATCTGATCATGCTGAACTGTGATTGCCATCACATGTTCTCTTAAGTTCTTCTACACCAAACTCTTCGAACCATATCTTTATGGATCTTGCTTTGTGCACTGGGGCACAGTCATGCTGGAATAGAAAAGGACCTTCTCCAAACTGTTCCCACAAAGTTGGGAGCATAGTATTGTCCAAAATGTCTTGTATGCGCCTCTACCCCACTAAATACCTTTGGGATGAACTGGAACAGAGATTGTGAGCCAGGCCTTCTCATCCATTACCTGTGCCCAACCTCACAAATGCTCTACTGTATTAATTGGCAAAAATGTCCACAGAGACACTCCAAAATCTTGTGGAAAGCCTTCTCAGAAGAGTGGAAGCTGCAAAGGTGGACCAACTACATATTAATGTCTGTTAATGGTCAGGTGAAATATATATTATATTATAATTGCGCCGCAGTTCACAATGAGGCCAGATGGGGAAGTCTGACATGTCCGTTGAATCCAGCCCAGTTGTACTGTATCGATTCCACTTAAGCGGATGCAGAAGGCTGGTATATGACATCATGTCCCAGGGATCTGCAAAAGATGGGCAGCAGAACACGAGCATTATAGGTTGGAGAGAGGGATCAGCCGGGAGTACGGCACTGGGAGCATATGATACCATGGCAGATCGAATCAATTTAGTTCAGTCCTTCTGGCCTTTTAATGGTCCTTTTAATAGTTTGGCTTTTGCCCAGTATAAAATCAAGTAATCCAACAAATAAAGAGTTCTTTTTTGAATAAGTTAGATAATTTTATTTATTTAATACATCACTGGTTATTAGCTTGTTGGACTTGTAGAACATTTCCATAATATCAGAATTCATTTTATTATTGAAAACCAGGTGGTTTTACAGCAGTAACCTTTTCAAGGTCAGTTGTCTGTAATAAACACACAAAAAATAACCTTAATGTTCTTGTTATGTCCTAAGCCCTATCCTATGAATTAATATCCACTGCATTCTAGCAGATGTGTAAAACAATGCCAAATTATCTCCAGGGGACTATGTGTGGGTTGCTGTAAGCACTGCTGTCATGGCAGTGAATGCTATTCCCATAACAGATTTTCCCACGTTCTGAAATGGCCAAGCGAGTAATGTTAGTAATTCGAAAGTGGTGGATAAATGAAACAATATTTTAAATGTCATTGATATTCATATGCTGTTAAATCCCCCGGAAAAAAATGGGTTTCTGTGTTCATTGTAATGCCCGGTTAACTGCTTCACATTGGAAAGATTTCAGGAAACAGAAAATTGCAGACACGTGTAATTTCTACAACTTTGCCTTGCTGACTGTCCCATGGGGGCTTCATTTATTTTCCAAAGGCAAAAAAGATAGTATCTATGCCCCCCCCACCCCCCGTATGTTTCAGGTATTAGGCATGTGTTCATTGTCTCTTCACTGTTCATGGACTATTGCAGATACTTTGGACCCTGTGGCCTAGATAAATAAATAAAAAAAACATAATTGTTAATGTAATTATTGTAAACCCTTGTACATAAATATCTCCGCTTAGTAGTCAGCATTCAACTCTGTCCTTTGGCCATGAGAGTAGCATTTAATTGTCTTTCTGGCCATTAGATTAGATATAATCTGCTTACATACATTAG
>VKOC01006882.1:0-12096 GCA_009364415.1 Spea multiplicata
GCCTTCACAATACAGTAAATGCTAGCCATAGTAGAAAGAGCCCAAGATTAAAACATAGCAGTGGTAGAGAGACCATAGAAAACAAAAGTGACAATTTTTTGTTTTGCTTTGGTCCTTTAATCAATGTGGACACCCACTGCATAGGGTACAGTGTTTGGAGGCTTTTATTCTGTACTAATACCAACTTGAAAAAATAAATGTTCAGGATACAAGATTTGCATGGAGCTCACAATTTCTGTAATTTACTTGAATAAGTTTGCACAGTTCAAATGTATTATTAAACTGAAATATTTGTAATAATTGTGTAACCAAATATTGTCAGACCTTGCTTAAATTAATGCCTACAGTTTCCTTTTATGTACTGGTAGCTTATAGGAACAAGTTCTGGGTAGATTCTACATAATAGGTAACTTGTCATCAGCTTCTGGGTAAAGTGTGCTAGCAGGCCAATCATAAATATTCGCATTCTCTATCAAACAATCCATTCTTTCTCTTTGTCGCGGGAAGTTGTATTTGTGAATGAAAACCTTGCTTGGAGAAATCAAAATAATGACAGATCTGCTGATCTTTTTTATCCATGACTTGATTAGGCTCTGGCATATAGGGAGGGGTTAAAAGGCATATCATGGGGCACTCTGCCTCCAGAAAAGCCTTATATATATAACTACACCCCCCCTCCCCCACTGCTTCCTGATGTCTGGTGGGGGCAGAGGGTGGAGGCCGTTCATGAAATTACTGCGCCGCCCAATGGCCGTGCCTCAGCACTTCATCCCACGTATTAAAAGGGGTGGACAAAGAGCTGAGGCACGGCCATTAGACGCTGGCGGCTGGAAGAGGCTGAGCGGCTGCGAACGGAATTGAAAGCCTCTTCCGGCCACCGGTATCCTGGTGGGTCAGCCCGGCCCTGGCCTCACCCTTCCTCTGCCCCTGCAAAGCAGGACAGAGGAAGGGATAGGCGGGACGGCGACCCAAAATTGGGACTGTCCTGTCTAAATCTGGACAGTTGGGGGGGCATGCGCTAGCATCATTTCGGGACATTTGTCCATTCAAAGACAAACTTTAAGCAGATCCTCGCGGTTTTCAAGGTACACATCAATCTTGCTGGCTAGATGGTAGAACAATGGGATTACCTGGGTCAGACCGGCAGTGCTCGGTCTTAAATTTTCAGTGACATCCCTGAATGGTTTAAGGACTGCCGCTAGTTGAGCACTCTCTGTCCAATCCTCCCTATTCAATGGATATGCAGTACCAGTGTTGTGCTGTGATGAAAGACTATGGATTGCCCTCTGCTACTCAAAAATCCTTTCCAGCATATCTAAAGTTGAGTTCCACCATGTAGTAACATCTTGTCATAGACAGTGTATGGGAAGACCTGCCTTCTCTTGCTCCTCCCTCAAAAGCTGGCTAGCCTTAACACAGTGGTGGAAGTGCACAGCAATCTTCCTGCAGCGTAACAGAACTATCTTTAGTAAATGTTTTGCTTCTGGCATTGCTGACTTGACTATAAGATGGATGGTGCATGCTGCACAGCACACATCAACAATACCATCTTGCAGTGCTTTAACCATGCCTTTTCAGTAGTAGCCTTAGTGCTACCCTTAAATGTTAAAGCTGGTTCTTGTTTCTGTTTTCTGTAGAAAACCCTAATGCTGGTGGGCATTGCATCACTACTATTGCCTGCTATTAGTGTCTTCCCTTTACTGGATGTGGCTTTTTGCAGCAGTGATTCCCCAAATAATATCCAAGAGCTTGGCCTACTACTAAGACTACGTGGTGCATTAGACGTATCGCCAGAGGTACTTGCCCGACTAAACGGACACAAAGGCTGCGTCCTAGAAGAACTGTTGTTGGTTGGAGCCTGACCCTCCCTCCCTTTTTTAGTACCAAAAGGATGATCCATTAGAAATGTTATTTTAGGGTGTGTGGACTGTGGGTTTTTTTAAAAGTAGGAGAAGTTGTTTAAATGTATTTAAGAATTAGATACAAACAACAAAAAACAGGAATGAAAAAAGTAAAAGAAAAGAATTGAGGAAAATTCTACTGTGCAGTCTGCCAAAAAGTGTCCTCTGAAACTACTGCAGTGCAAACAGAGACGAAGGCTATCAGGATAACCGGATAGCAAGGTGCACTCATCGTCCTTCAGTAAGTAAGTTAACCTTAAACATTTTTTGGAGAGGTACACAGTACCCCTAACCATGTAAAATACAACATAGGCCTGGCCTAATAGGCAGGCAAGGCCAGGCAGGAGGCCTGCAGAGGTGAGGAAACAACTCCAGCCAGGCAGCCTGGTGGATTAGGCAGGCAGAAATAGGTAGGTCGTCTGGCAGAATAAGCAGGCAATCCCAGGCACGTAGCCTGGGGAAATACGCAGGCACTCGGCCTGGAGAAATGGGCAGGCAAGCCCAAGTAGGTGGCCTGGCATAATAAGCAGGCCAAGGCTGGAGACCTGCAGAGTTAGGCAGGCAAGCCCAGGCAAGAGGCCTGCAGAGGTAGGTAGACAGGCAAGCCCAGACAGGAGGCCGGCAAGGCATAGGTAGGAAGGCCATAACATAGGCCAGAATGGAAACAGGTCCAGCAGAATGTAAGTAATCAGCCCACCCAAGGGCTGTAAGGCTCTAGAGATAACAAGGATCCTGCCCCATCACCAGGAAGTTGATTGATACTCCAAGGACCGAACTAGGGCCGCACACAAGGCTTCCCAAACCAACCCAGGTAGGGGGACAGAGCCTAGGAATAGAGTTCCTCCATGTAATAAAAGATGGTGAAAAATTAAAAAAAAACTTTTACTCATCCAAGAAAGCTAAACAGATTACACTATTTGTCCCAAGTTTAGAAATGCCCAATGTTTGTGGGTAATTGGAAAATAAGTACAAGTACTACCTGGTCATCCTGCACCAATGTCCTATTTGGGACTTCTTTAACGCCGACCAATTCAATTTACCCCACTCAAGCCATATATTTTTGAAAACTAGACACCCCAGGTTATTTCAAAATACTAGTATTTTAACGCTTTACATGCACTAATTCTACCACCAGCCATTGTCAAAATTTGTTGTACTTTTTGTGTTTTGTGTTTCTTTTTCCCCCACACACATTGTACTTGAGGTATAAATTTACAGCTTCTGCTATATGTCATTAAAAAACAACACCCCAATATGTTCTGCAACATCTCCTGAGTACAGAGAAACCACCCATGAATAGGTTTGTCAGGTTGTTTGAGGTTAAAAGGCCACATTTGGGACCTGCACAATCCTAGGACAGCACAGAAGGTAAATGCATCTGCATATTACTGTATGCATTCCACTGCAATGTCAACCACTAGAATCTTGGGTTGCATGCAGTCACATAGTCGACATCCTGTCTACCCCAAGTGGAGCATTCCTTGTTTTTTGTCACTATATGTTTATTGATCTTCTTGAGATTACAATAAACAAGTAGCAAAACCAGAAATAAGGCAAAACAAATAGATTCCAATCACATTGTTAACCCCTTAGCAACCAATGACATGCCTGGCATGTCATCCTTTGCGGTCCTGTCGTCATGTGGCCGACAGAATATTTTACCGCTTGTGGTACAATGAAGTATTTCCTAGTGATCACTAGACGTCGCTATTATAACCTCTTGGATGCTAAGCCATTTCTCACCTGGGTGCTAAGATGGTTTTCGGCATTTTGGTGCATCTCACGTTTAAACGTGTTTAGAAGTAAATTTCTTGGGAATAAACTATAGAAACTATATATTGTTTTTTTCAGCACACCCAGCGTTTTCCAAATATACCATATTATGTGTATGTCTCATTAGGTTTGCAAAATAAAGCCAAAAAAGGGAAGAAAGTGTATTTTTTCTCTTCTGACTCAATAAAAACTAGTTTGTAATTTTATTTTTCTAAACTCTATATATATATATATGTAGTAGGTAACCGGTGTAAATATAAACAGAAATGAGAACAGTAGACTGTTTTCTAATATTTTATTGATAAAAGTTCAATTTACTAGACTATCACAAAAGTCATCTTTAAATTTAATGCATGGCTGCCGTCAATTAAACAGCTCTAGCTGTCTGGGATGTTAAAATATGCCAACAAAACTATATATTTTTAAAAACTACACCCCCGGCTGCAGCAAATGAAGTCTTATTTGTATTTGTATCAAAAATCTGACGTGCACAACAAATAAGTGAATATCATACTTATAAAAAATAACAATTAAAAGTGATAAATTCATTTATGTCTTGCGCACTCCAGTGTTGTGCTACTAATTCATGCAGCCCCTCATTTGATGTGCCAAGGGGTGTAGTTTCTGCAAATGTATACTTTATGTACCACAATTTAACTTCCCAGCTGTCTAGAGCTGTCTAATTGCAGGCATCACCCCTAAATGTTTTAAGACAATTTTTTAACAAGATTTTCAAATCTGCCATATCTGAAGTTAAAGTGGTCTAGACATCCTGGAAGTTAAATTAGGGTACATAAAGTACACATTTCAAGAAACTACACCCCTTGAAGCTTCAAATGAGGGGATACATGTGAGCAGTAATGCCACGTCAAGGCTTCAACCCTAATTACTGACCAGTCACACGCAGAAGCATACACCATACATTCGCTCACAGAAGCACACAACATTCTTACAATCCCAAAGAAATGGGAAAAGGAGAAAAAAAAATCACTAAAAATGCAAGGAGCTCCAGGGATGAGATGGTTACTCACCTACCACACAGGCTAAATGGCTGATTTTAATATTTCCAGTTCATTTACAGTTCATCAGGATTTAACAAAATTGCCTCCCTTTACCATTGGCTAAATTTAAACCCATGATCAAAGGGATCATGGGATTAAAATTTAGTATCGGCCAGTTTTAAAAAGGGAATGTGACTTTTCATAGCTAAATGATCACTGTGGTAACTGGCTACCACAGTGATCATTTAGCTAGAATACCTACTTTTCTAATCGTTGGAAAGGTGAGGCGATTACCTTTCCAACGGTATATGTTGGGGGTCTGTAGCTATTTAGATGCTTGAGATACAGGCATCTAAGCAGCATGCCCCCATACCTCTTTAACTGACAATTGTCAGTTAATAAATTTGCGCGGTGACGCCATCGCGCGTGATGTCACCAGGCGGATCGGGTGGCCCCAGTGACGCCCTTCAGTGTGAGGGGCAGATCGCCGGGGTAGGTGAAAAAATAAAAATAGCCAAAAAAAATTATAAAGATGTCCCAAACCTGTCCCAGGTTTTTTCATTAACTTTTGTAAATGTGTAAAAGATCACGCTGTCAATCGGGATTCCTCGCTGACAGCTGAAGCCGGCATCGCTGTTACATTTTAAACTGGCCGATCGGACATTCCCACCCGGGCTGACGTAACCCGGAAGTTCATCGGAGGACTCCAATGAGGCACAGGCGCTGCGATTTCTATGCACCTCTGCATAGAGGACTTGCATAGAGATCACAGTGTGATCGGTGCGGGGAGGAGAGTAAGAAACCATGTCTCTCACCCTCCTCCCATGCTGAAACAGAAAAAGAAGAAGAAAAAAAAAGGTTATTCATTTTTTTAAAAAAATCATTAAAATCTCCATCTCTCCTTCAAAAAACAATACATAGTTTACATGGGTACACTATTCACAGGAAAAGAGAACAATCGCTGAACCGACATAGCGCAAAAATGGCAAAATTGTTCCTGGACGTGAGGTACCAAAAACCCCTGGGACTGAAGTGGTTAAATTATACAGTGTTGTTCCTTCACAATTAGTGTTTTCCCACTTTTTAAGCAGAACCAAACATTTTTTCCCACCAACAAATACTATGACTGCACAAAATACTAGGTAGACAACTGAATTACTTAGCTTTATATTAGTAGCTGAATACTACTCAAAAGTGTTTGTGCCCCTACTAAAATATAACCGCCACAAACAACGCTTTTCGTCACCGCTACTGTGAAAGCCATTTTTTTCTATTTCTGCGGCGAGAGAGCCACGTAGTGCGAATGACGTACGCACGGTTTCTATGGAAACGTTGCCTTGGAAACGAGACGCTTAGTAGCACAACAGCTGCGGCCTGCATGCGTCTCTGTGAACGGGAACTCAGTGCATTATCGGGAACCTACGGATCGGAGAAGAAGACAGTTTAGTTTGACTTCTGTAAAGGTGATCCCACATGCGAAATAAGGACAATTTGCTGGGCTGCAGTGCAATTTGCCCTGAATTAAAGAGAAAGTTGTCCGTTGAACTTGATAGAATTGTTATACTATCTGATGTCATTTACTCGTTTTGTATAAGATGCAATTGCATTGATGCTATAATGAAACTCATGAAATTAGAATGTTTTGCAAGTTGTATTAGTAGTAGTATTGACATTTTTTATATCAATAAAACATCGAATAGCAACTGTTCCGTTTGCATTATGAGGTATCCAAGGCAGATTTTTATTATAATATCAATAATAATCATAGTAAATATATATGTTCTTAGGCATCACAGTGAATCGTAACAGCACAAATGCTTATGTTGTAATGCTCCCTACAAAACCATGTTTAATTGCCTAGAATTAATCAGAGACAGTTTAAGGAAATAAGGAACCCGTGGTGTAGAATTAAGTAAAGTAGAAACTGGGAGATTTAATTGGAAAGAGAGCATTAAATCGGAAGGATCCAAACACTTTTCACTATGATTTGGTATTTGCTACCTTAAGGGGGGAATCTAATCTAACATTCAAACTAAAGCTGTGAAAAATATAAGCCATTAATAGAAATACGTTTCCTGGAAATTTAGAGGAACATGCCCACTAGCCTAGACCATTGTTTAAGACTTGTGCCTCCCCTAGTGATATTTAAATAATTCCTTTTTTAAAATTACCAATATTCAAAATAATGTTTTGTGCACTAATTATCTGATTTGGCGTACAGTTTTCTGTTAACAGTAAACAAATCATATCACTAACCTATTTAAGAATACATAAGTAATAATTTTACGTTTCTGTATTGTTTTACAGACTGCCTTGAAGCCATGCCTCTTCCAGATACCATGTTTTGTGCACAGCAAATTAATATCCCACCTGAGCTCCCAGATATCTTGAAACAATTCACAAAAGCTGCCATCAGGACCCAGCCTCGTGATGTGCTCCAGTGGTCAGCTGCGTAAGTCAGACCGAGCTGTAACAGCAGCCAGGATGGTGCTCATCTCAAGCAGCTTTAGATAGAAAACACAAAACAATAAAGTTACCAAGAGCCCTGTGCAATATTATAGTAATCCAGGGATTATCCACAGATTATATTCATACATAATGTGTGCAAATGCTCATTAAACATTCCTAACAATGGGAATCTGTAAATTCTTTTATTATATTTTTATTATTTTAAATATTTTCTTAATTTGTGTATATGCTGATGGGGCAGAAAATGCAGATATGGCCTCACCAACAGAGTAAGAACCTTACTTACTGTCTGATTGCATCCACAATTTTAAAATCGCTTCATGCATATGAACTGGCTTTATCAGACATCTGTGCCGAATGTTGAACAACCACCCCACCAAGTATTAATATTCAATGTTCTTTATATAGCTCCAACTATCTATGCAGAGCTTCTTACAGTGTGCACATTCAAAGGGTATGACAAAACTAGAGCAGACAGACCGAGACGGACTGTTAAGAGGGACTTGGTCACAAGCTTGCTATCTAGAGGGATATGAAATGGCTGAACTCCTTTGCTTGTAATGGAGCTTCAGTGAAAAGACAGCAGGTTCCACACAACTAAAACATCAGTAGACTGCTATCGTGATGCAGAATTGCAGTGTTCTCTTGCCACTGTTTTAACCATTACCATGTGAAGAAGATACCTTCATTGGCTTACATGATATATGCCTGAAGAAGAGACCTAGATAGTTTTTATAGGTATTATATGTACCAAATTTTCTTTTATACCTGTCTAATTAAAGTGAGACCACTATTACTTGGACTGATTTGGGTTTTTAAAAAAATGTTATAAGACACAAAATAACAGAAATGAAGAGAATAAAACCTCAAAATGTCAAGGCTATTGTGTGACACATAAATTGGATTGCATTTTGTATTATTTTGAGATATAGATCCTGTCTTTTTGTAGGTACTTTGCCTGTTTATCAAAAGGTGAGCCCTTACCTGTAAAAGAAAGGCTTGAAATACCAGTGGCAACTCAAAAAACTGACACTGGGCTAACTCAAGGGCTTCTAAAGGTTCTACACAAACAGGTATGTAACAAGATATTTAATATAGTGCAAGAAAAATATGCAGTTTTCATAATAACCTGGAAATATAATATGCATATGTGTGCGTAATTTGAATTTAAATATTTCTCTCTGTATAATAGAATAAAATTGTTTTATTAAAATATGAATATTAACTAGCATAAAATGCATAAACAAAACACCCTCTTGATGTGCTAACTAAACACATAAATTGTTCTAATAGGCAGCTAGCCTGTTTCCCAACATTTAAATATTATATTTATTATTATTATACCAGCCTGTACTACATGTTTTGTAGTCTTTAGCAGTGTTGCATGTACCCTCTAGAATGATTGTGACGTCTGTTTCTTTTGAGGCTACAGCCTCTAATTATTGTCTGCAGGTGAGGCTAGTGGGTAAACAGCAGGGACATGTTCTAGCCTTAATAATTTTCTTCTAGGACTGCATTACCTATTCTTAAGTATTTACTGGGTCCTAAACACCTACCTGAATTTGCCAATCTCACAATACTCTTCTGCGGAGCACTGACCCTGCTTATTTAAGTATTATTTTTTCAATATATGGTGTGCCTCTACAATGACTATATTATATATTACTGAATATTACAAATAGATTCTCTATGATATTTAAAATATAAATTGAAAAGCATTAATTATACAGTGAAATGTTTGGTAGAGCCGCCTTTTTCAGCCATAACGGCTTTAAGTTTCTTTGGTTGGACATCACTTGGGGTAAGTGTCCAACCGAGCAGAGGACCAGATCAGGTTCTCTTGTAGTATTTCCCTGCAGTTGACTCCATTTTCTTTTCCTTTATGTCCAGACCATGCATCCCCACAGCATGATGCTGCCACCATACTTTAATGTTTGAAAGGTGTGTCTTGGGGCATATACAGTGTTAAGCTTCCACCACATGTATTTCTTTGCATTTTGGCAAAAAGCTCTCATTATGCCTCATCTCACCACACCACATGTACATTTACGTAGCTGCAAAATAAAGTGACACAGTACAATAATTGAGTTCCGATGTTTTAAAATAAAGTATTATACATCAATACAAAATGGGTTTTTTTTTACCATTTGTTGTTCATAAACGAAGGATAATTGATAAGGGCTCTGGATTAGTTCGTAAAAAAAAAACCCCAAATAAATTATATATACACATTTATACTTATAAAGACAATGTATAGGCACAGTGTATATTCACCTAATTAAGCATGTTTCTCAATGTTCAGTGTTCAGTGCAATCTGTGTACTACTGCATGTAAAATTTCCATTGTTATAATCATGTATTTAATTGTAGCTATCATCCAAGGCCGTTGTAAGTGAAACTGATCTTGAAGAAAAATGGAAAGATCTCTGCTTACCTCAAGAGCAACTGCAATGCATTCTGACACTGGATAACTTCGGAAATGAAGTAGAATGGATGAAATTTCTAGCTCTTGCCTGTAGCACACTTGGAGGGGTAGGTGTTCCATTTTATAAGACTTACCAAAATGATTTGTGTATTAGCCTGCATTATGTGCCCATATCCGATTAACCAGCAGCATTAAAACTTTCTAAAACTAGGAACATGGGTCTGCCTATAATTATAACCCATGTAATAACCCATGATAACGTGATATATACATTTTTTTTTTAAAGAATGTATTTTGTTCTATATTACTGCATGACAGCATTTCTTCAATATTTCCAAATAAGAGAAAAATATAATTTAACTCCCAAAATGCTTTGTTACTATTATTGTAGTAGTATCCAAAGATTTATCCTGTATCCCTCCTGAACAATTCTCTCACTGAAGCTCTGAACTCATTATAAAGGCAAATGTTTCATCAAGGTCAAAAACAGAAATGTCACTAAATTATCTGATCAAAGTTGTCAAAAGGAATTTTACAGACAGCTCATGATAAAGCAGATTTCCAGAGGTATATCATGAGCCCCTTGGTATCAGTTAGAGCTGTCATCCTTATATTTAGCTGTTGCAATAGAAGTTTGCAGTTTGTCAGCAGGAGACAAGTCATTTTTGATAAAGAAAAATGAATTTGGAAAGTTCTGTCGTATGTGATGTGGATTGTGGCACAGTTGTAATGCATAAAATATTATCTTCTTTACAACTTCATAGAATTTTCATTCTTATACTTCATTTTATACTTATGATTCTGTACATGAATACAATAATGTGGATAAGCCTTTTAACCCCTGCACAATGTATGGCAAATTTTACTCCATTGCATTGTTTTAGCTTGCCAAAATGAATTATTAAAGCAAACAGTAAGTCATGTGCTATAAGTTCTATCAGGACCATGAGAAAAATATTGATTGGGCAAGTATTTGCTTGGGCCCCACACTCCCTGGCCACTGCTCCAACACCAAAAGCAAAACAAAAAAAAACACATGCAGGGGAGAAGTGCAATATTATGCAGATCGCATAGCAAACTAATGAGGAGTCCTTAAACGGAGTGCGAGTTGTGATCAGTGCTGGCTTTAGGTGTTCAGGTGCTCTATGCGGGCCACCCCTGTGGTGCCCCCTCCTCTGTCATCCTCCCAAGAGTCCCTTTGTTTCCTCCTTCACTGTACCACACCTCTCTTCCTTCCTCATGTTGTTCAGATATAGATCAAGTTAACACCACATGGAAAAACAACAATGCAGGTAAAGATCAACAGAGTAAGACATATAAACCCTGTATTTGCAGGTATAGGTAAATAAATAACATATTAAACATAGCATTGCAGGTAAAGAGCAACTGAGAAATCACAAGCAAACTCAGCACTGAAGGTAAAGAGCTACTGAAAAATCACAAGCAAACTCAGCACTGAAGATATAGATCAAATAAATTATGCATGAAACCCCTAAACTGCAGGCATAGATCACAGACCACACACCCCAAAGGCCAACCCTAGCACCTAGATTGCATCCACAGTACCTGCCTAGCACCCAGATTGGATGAATAGGACTTGCCATCTTTGTCCCCAAACAACATGTCTCTGCTATATTTGTCTCCAAACAGTTTGTCTATGCCATCTTTGCCACCCACTTACGCATACTCTCACACACCCTCCCGCACCCTTTACCTCAACTGCAAGTTTCTCTGTGACGTTCACAGACTTATGCATGGGCTGGTAGCTTACCTCTGTGTTGCAAGCACACTGTGCAAACAACTTCTCTTTCACCCCAGGAGAAGCAGAAACACAGCAGGGTCACAGTCAGGGTCACAGTATGCATGCAACTCAGAGGTAAGCTGTGCGCACGTGCAGTTGTGACTGCTGCAGCCCGTGGTTGTTGCAGGCTCAAAGGGCTGCTGCTATGGTCCCCCCCCTGGAACAACGGGCCCGCGGCAGCTGCCCCTTTTGCCCGGTGTTAAGGACGGCCCTCAAAAATACTATATTTTGAGGAATAAAATACACATTTTAGCAAAAAAAAATCCCACTGTTGAATTGTACCATAATTTCTCTATGCATACTACATTTATGATATACTTTCTGGAAAATGCAGTGTCATAATTATCATTTTGCATTCACATATAGAGCATATCATCTGCTCTGAAGCATGCCTGTGAAATACTGACAGAGGATCCAGAAGGTGGTGCTGCTCGCATTCCTTTTCAAACATTCACTTTCCTATACAAGTATTTGGCCAGAATAGATGGAGATATTTCACATACAAAAGTGGAAGATGCACTCTTTGCTTTGCAGGCAGATGCGTAAGTACAACACATTTTTTATATATCTAAACACAGAGTACATATATATACACCTAACCATTTTGAAAGGCTGCAGCGGAAGTTGTCTACGCGAATCGGGTAGAGCTCTACACGCTGCCCAGATTAAGCACCGGGGACACAGATGCACCGGTAAGTTGGGGGGGGGCAGGAGGATCCAGGTCCC
>VKOC01006883.1:0-19718 GCA_009364415.1 Spea multiplicata
TATATATATATATAATCGAGCTTGGATATTTTTGTTTACAGCAACATAAATAGCATACATAGGATTTGCTCAGTGGAGACTTGCATGTTGGGAAAGTACTATTTCTGTTTGTAAAATAAGTAGGCTGCATCAGTATAAGCTGGACTGGAGAAGATGGTTCTTAAGTTTATTTGTTGTTGCATTGTAGATAGGAGATCATCCTATTCTCAGTAGAATATATGCATTACAACAAGCTATCAAAGTTGACAAGTGTGGAAACAGGTTGAACATTTATGAAAACACCAATAAGTGTTCCATAATTTCTGAACAACATAGATAACCATGATTCAAAAAGGCCAGAAACCTTTCTTCTACCTTGCAATACTTCTACCTGGTGGCCATTGAGCATTGTCCAGGAAATGTGATTTCAGAGGGGAGCCCGCCTTTCAAATGTAACAAAGTGATTGACACAATGACAACATTTTTGGTCATTAGTGGCCTCTGCATGTAGCTTGTGTTTGTCACAATCTTTCAATAAACTGTTGATTTTACTTTAATTTTTATATTCACTATATGATGTCTCCCACTGCTTTGTGCATAGTGTGTTTTAATGAACCTTACGTGTGAACGCATCATAGTTGGGGACATGGGGACATAAGAGATTTCCCTTGGAACTGGCCCATTGGACAGTAGCATACTGGGGTGCTAATGGTATAAAAATTAGGCAGTGCTTTGTGAACTGTCAGTGAAGCTGCAATAGCATAGGGAGATTTATTTCATTTGGTGACCCTCTCCTATATACTAGTTTAATGTGTAAACAACTACAAAACCACAGACAATTTTTGATGCAGTTTCTGGTGAGTGTGATAAATATTTACTACGTTCAGAATAAAATATATAAAAGTTGAGTCAATGTATTTTAAATAAAATCTGAATACAAAAAGTAGAATAATGCATTAGATACTCTAGCTGTAGTACCACTGTCTTTAGTTCAAGTCCCATTGTGAGGTTCAAAGGGAAGTCAATTTATTTCCTTTGCCTTAGGCAGGAATATTAGTCCACAACGTTTTTTGAATGAGAAATAACCGGATCTGAAGAAGATCATTATGCAATTCTCTTTATAATATCATTATTGTAGAAAGAGATACTGCAGATTATAATTTCAGTATGTCTCTTATAACTTTGTATACTATTAAGTATGCATTAACATAAGTACTCATGCACATAGGCTTCCAAAAGTAGTCCTTTGGGTTTTCATATTGTCATGCCGTTGAAACTCCCATGCTGTGCTGTCTGTACTCCTTGATGCACCATTGCCACGTTCGATTATATCTATGAAGTTCACTAATGCTAACTGAGGCACACAAGGAATCAGATGTTCTTCAGGATAAAGAGCATGGCCTTCATTGTCTTCCCAGCTGTATAAGAAAGGTATGATGAAGTGAACAAATCAAGCATGTGTGACTCAAAGCACAGCCATTACATATGCCGTTTTGTCCTGATATTTCCACTGGGAACACTTGCAGTTACAGGGATAATACATTTATATATTTATTAAATTGTATAATACTATGTAGCTTTTCATGGTAAAAATCCATAGACAGCAACGCATGTAACAAAAAAGCAACATATGCAACCAAGAAGAGCACAGAGTGCGATGTTCAATATATGCATTTTTATTATAGTTTTTTTAATGTTAATTGCCCTTTAATATCTTGTTCCACAAATGCAATATAAAAACACAGTAATGCCGTATTCTTTATGTATTCTCTACTTATAATAATAAAAAAAATATCATATTTAAAAAATTAAATACTGTTTTATCGTGGGCATTATAAGTAGGATTTTTAATTTTATAAAAGTGTCTTAAGCAACTCTCTTATATTTACAGTAGGCTTAGTGGATGCTTTCAAAAAGGGGGAGGACACTTATTCTAGGAATTATATACTATTACTATAATATCCATTTGTGTACGTGACTAGTAATATATAGAATAGTTCATCTTCAATAAACTATATTGAGAACAGCACATCTCCTAAGATTTTCACTGGAGTATATACTGTACATTACGTGCCTGTACCTGCCAACTGCATTTGATATGCGTTATCTGTCATAGCAATGGTCAAGTATCCTAGACCTCTGCATAGTATGAGTCAAAAGTAGTGCAAACCTGTATATAATATAAAGAATATTTTACATGACCTTGTTTTGGACATGTCAGTTACCTTCTCCACTTACCCTTAACAAAGTAGGCCAAGAATACTGTTAATGTCAGTATCAATGGACAGTACTAGCATGTTACTCATGAGTATTCAAGAAACAAGTCGAGTCAACCATGTCTTGATCAGCCATTAGTAGGATTAAACCTTTTTACCAATTTAAGAATTTATTTTGTAAAGAATCAAGTGTTATAAATGAACTTTTCTTTAAAGGTCTGCTATCCATATTGCATGTAAAGGGTTGTAAATACGATGTTCAATAACCATGTAAACAGTATGAATGTACTACATGCTAAACAGTACGGGATAAAGTTTTTCTAATATAAAATGTGTACATAAAAATATTTTTATATACAGATAAATACATGTTGTTCCAATAGCATCAATATAAAAGAAAAATCATATTACCCAAACAAAATGACCATTCAAGGGAAAACATTTTAAAGGTAAATTTAGAAGGTAAATTTGAATTTGATTATTACAGGGCATCTCTACCTTGTGGCATATAAAAAATAGATCCCAACCATGGCACGCGCTGTAAGGAATGCACTCTACCTAAGAATAACTTGTATTACCCATCAATAATGTCTATGGAGCAAGTACCATAGATTGACCATTATCTAAAAAACTGTCAACACTGAAATGAGAGGCTAATAAAGGAACTCTAACGCATTGGTCAGAATACAAATACCTTAGTATATCGGACATTTGTACATTTCTAATATATTAATTTGTGATTTCATGGAATTAAGGTGTGTGTTTCATAATAGAGGAGGTAATGCTAAAGCTCACCAAATTTGGTCATTGCGTACGTAGAACATTTCAGAGCATCAGGCAGCATAGCTACTAATGTGAGGAATCAAATGAAATCAATTCTATTAGATTTTTCTCCACTTTGTATTATAAAAGCATACAAATGTGTTTTGAGTTTAGGCTGGTCAGGAAAAGCTTATAGTTTATGGTAAGTGCAAACTGAGCATACCAAATGGTTTTATTCATTTTGAAGGATAGTCCTGCTGTGCCTAATTATGCCAATGGAACCTTAATGATAAGGCTCAGGAGAAGCTAAAATATACACCTTGAACCTTGTCAAGAGAAAATTTGCCTCTTATTCTGGATCACGTCTTATACAGTATGCTGATGGATATTTTTAGTTTGCAATGACACAATTTAATGACAGTTCATGTCAGACATATGCATGTATTATAAATACAATGTATTTATATGAATGATCATATAATTGTATTATATTTTTAAGTTGGATATCAACAGTTCATCAAATGAGCCAAATGAACTATGTAACACCAGGCATCTGCTTTTAGTGTATGCACAGGAATTGAGAGCACAACTTTCTTTAACACAAGTGAGAGGCAACAAGTATTACCTTAGAGGCCCACAGTGGCTGTCCTTTGGACTCACTTAATGACCACCATATTCTAATGGTGGAGGTCTATGCAGCTGCTGGCTCTTCTCATTTAATGCTTCCTCCCTTGACTTTTGCACACAACCTGGGACTGAGAGCCCAGTGCCAAATGGAATGCAAACCTCAGAGAAGGAAGCATTTAAGGATAATTTTTTTAGCCGGCAGCTGCATAGACCTCCACCTGCCTCACAATGAAGTCCAATTGGCCTTGGGGGCTGTCAGTCGGCTTCTGAATGGAGGTTCATTTATACAAAAGGTAACAATGGGGCAAAAGGGGGATTTGCCCCAGAAATCCTAAAGCAAAGTAGGCTTTCCTTGCAGCTTAATTGCTATATTATTTATATGCTTGTTTTCACTGAAGGTCGTGTGGAGGACCAAAAAAAGGTGCACATGGTGCATCGGGCCTCTCTCGCAGGGGTATTTGCAGAAAAATAGCAGCAGGAGTGCTTATGATGAAAGACTATGCAGAGGCAAAAAGAGAGTGATATTTTCATTATTTACAGAGTTAAATTGAATTCTTGTACGATCTGTCTCTGTCCTAAACACATATCTGGTGTGGCACATTCACAAAACATTTAAATGTTAATTAAAAAGAGATCTCATTCTGTTTATTATCAAAATGTCAACACTGTTTTTCAAGTTATTCATAAGGTGACACTGATCCATCATGTTTACTGATTAAGCATAAACATTAGCTTATTAACATACAAAAATGCCGCTATTAAATTGCATTATATCAGTTTTATCTAACGTAATCAGTAATAGTTATACATACCTAAATATCTGGTATTAAAAAAGAAAGAAATATAATAAGCTGCTAGAAAAATGCAACAAATTTTTACCGTTTTTTTCCAGTAAAGATTGGGGTTTATTCATTAACAAGTGATTTTTAGGATGTGAATTGTACATCTTCCAACGCCATAATAAGTAGGGGAGGACTAGGTTTGTCCTGCATAAGTCATAGATAAACATTGACAATACTTTGCAGAATTAACTATGCAATATGAAGGGCCAACTTAGCGGTGCTTGAAGAGGAAACTCATCTAAATTTGACCTTCATCATGTCTAGTGAATCTGAGAGATCAAAGGGCTCAACTCACCAGAATAGACCCGCAACTCAGTAACTAAACCAAGTAGGCAAAATTAAGTTGATAAGAACGAATAAAAAAGTTAATCCTAACTGAATTATGTCTTTTTTATTCTCAATAATTTTGTGCATGTATATTTATAAATATATAGGTGTAATATAATGTAAAATGCATATACATATTGCTTGATTTAAAATAAATAAAGACAGCTAAGCAAGGTTATCTCAATACGTCATCACACATGTAAGTTAAGATCAAGCATTGTCCTTATTGGAAGACAATGATGCATCTCACGTCATTTGCCCTTAAAAAGAAGTAGACCACAAACTAGCTGGACTGGACTGGGGTTAGACACACAGATGCTTCATTGAGTTTGAACATCGTACTTTTTAGTGCAGTTTAAAATTTTTATATGCATGCTATTGAGCTATTTGTTTGGAAATCCCAGAACAGTGCTTGTTGTCCAACCCAGACTATGAACTATATTACTGTACAATATAGAGAAGAGCGAGCAATTCAGCCCTGATCTCTGACATTTCATAAAACAATATGTACAGAACACTCCGCAGATGTTTCAGTTTTATTAGCCCCCACAACTGTGGCTGGACAAATGATTCGACCCATGAGTATCTTTAAAGCCTAATCATATTATTATACCAAGTATGCATAACCCAGTGCAAATGATCATAAAATAATGTAAAAAAGTGAGTTTTACAATTCGTTTACAGCAATGTATTCACGTAGTAGCTGGTATTATAATTAGTGTTTGCAGCCTTTTAAAACTAATATGGCCGCTCCTTGTAGCTTTTGTTTTTAATTAAATTATATTAATTTAATAGAATATTGCAGCTAGTGTTGAAAAGTTAGTAGTAGGCATTACACACATTATAAACATAATTTTGAATATTTTGCATAGTATCTTTCTTTATACGTAGAATATATATATGTATATATATATACATATATTCTACTATAATATATATTTTGTTTAGCAGACTCCTAGCAGAGTCCTGGAGAAATCAATGCCACTTGAAAATTAGGTTTGACACTTTAAATCTATTAAATAAACAATGGTCCCACTCCCAAGCTAAGCACATTCTATATGCATAGATTTAGGTTGCGATAAGTATCATATAATCCCTTTGTGTCTGAAGGAATATATAATGCATTCCTTAGTAATTACATTTATCACTGACTAACTGCCGGATAGAATTCATGGCGCTAACACAAATTACAATTGTATTCAATTAAAGGAATGTCTGTATTTTGCAGGAGGAAACATTGGCTCTATTTTATTACGCTGTTCGGAAATATGTATAACAATAATTATCTCAACTAATCAAACCGTGACAATTTTTATACTTAACTTACGTTATAGGTGATAGACATGGCTTCTAGTTAATGCAATTCAGCTATAAATCTTTGCGTTGTCTTTAAATGTGTTGCTTACATTTCATCCCTTGAATGACCAAAGCTTTGCAAAGATCTAAATGTGTCACAAGGATACAAATCTGCCCCGAAAAGAAGGGATCCGTCCAGTGGAATCCCCATCATGAAACAGTAGTGAGATTGGTGATACCCATGATACAAAATGTACATAACTTCCAAGTTTCAGTCTTTGGGACCTCTCTATTCCTTACTTCACCTGATCTCCACCTTGTAAAAGAGCTAAGGGTTTTCAAAGCATCTGACCTGTATGAGAGATCCCCAAAGGTAACTGGTGCCATGCTATTAAACAAATACAATTCTAATAAAATGGCCCCTTAGCCCTTCCACTGTAATCAAAATTAATATAAAAAGGTTCACTATCCTCAAACCCCTTAAGCCAATAGTATTGTATATGTATATATATATATATATATATATATATATATATAAATATATATAATATATATATATATATATATATATATATATATATACAGGGTATTATGTAAAACATGCATGTGGCTCCCTGGAACCTAAAAAATACGTATGTGAGATAAAACTGTCATGTTGCTGAACATAAATAGTTCTTTTTTTATCTATTTTCACAAATAATTATTATGCTTTATGTATTCATATGTTTCTAAAAGAAGACCCTACTTCTCTTGAATACAATGATGTATAATTTCATGAGTCCATGAAATATGGAAAAAGGGAATAATGGTTTAACACACATATGGTAAAACTGAGAAAAAAAATATTTTAGTCCTCTGGTTGTGAAATCCCCCCCGGATTGACGGGGATAAGCGATGTGAATTGTGTTCTTGCGTGAGTGCATTTCAGACACTCATTTGTCATTTTTTATGAGTGCATGTCAGCTATATTCTTGTGTGTTATATGACGTGAGTACTGTGTTTGCTGCAGGATTGTCTGACTGGTTTAAGTTAGGTTTTTTTATGAACAATGTGAGTTATGTCCTTGTGATAGTGCTGTGAGTTGTACAAGCGATTGTGTTTGCACGTGAGCATGTCTGTGAGGACTTGAGCTCTTGTTTGAATGCATGCCTGCAAGTGCTGTGCATTCTTTTTTGTGTACCATTCTGCAATTATTGAGGTAAGTAGTTGTGTTTTTTAATTAAGCGATACGAGTTGTTTGAGCGTCTGTGAAAAACTGATTTTTATACCTTCATGCCTCAAATAACTAAACATAGCTGTGATTTGGATTGTTTTATGGAGCACCACTGCATTTATGTACGTGTGGCCCGATGGATTTCAAACCAACTCTCTTCCCGATTGAGCTTGACACTTGCAATACTTGTAGAATCAGAAGGCAGATTAGAAACAATTCACTCTTATCGAAATAACTGACAATACGTCTGACTACTACACACACCTGAGGATAGTCAAATGAAAAGCAACCAGCCTGCATGAGACCAACTGTCATCCAGTCACTTGCCGGACTCTTAGAATCCCCTAAGCCACAAACACCAATAATAACAACAATTTATAAAAAAGAATAACAATATAGATAGAAATATGAATACGTTGTATAGATGTATGCAAGGCTTAGGAAGCCAATAGGAAATGCATGTTAAAGAATTAATGTTTGTGTGTGATGAAAGTGTATGCTTTGTGCAAAGGGGATTTTAGCCCAGGATTTGTTAAATGTTTTAAAGCTTCTTGTTTTTTCAGTTCTATAGGTATTTCTCTGCTGTTTTAGTATTCTAACATATTTGCCCAAATGTTAATTGTGCAGGGTTTATACCTGTGGTAGCATATCGGGTAGACCATTAG
The DNA here is from genome assembly GCA_009364415.1 of Spea multiplicata. Lineage (NCBI taxonomy): Eukaryota > Metazoa > Chordata > Amphibia > Anura > Pelobatidae > Spea > Spea multiplicata. Next base: position 7,928 of record VKOC01006883.1, read on the forward strand.
GCTAACAAAAAAAAATCTAATTTCCTTTTGGAATTATAATATAATTGTTGTTTAAAATTCTTCTTCAGTATTTGTACAAATCTTTCTATCTGTCTTTTAGATGCTAGATGATAATTCAGAGACTTCATAACTTCTGATACTAAAGATGTTCTTTGCCATCCATAATCCGTAATAGAACGACTCTATTGGTCGCTGGCAGGGCCCCTGTAGGCGACCAATAGAGATGGTCCCATGGCCCTTTAACTCCTGACGCGGAACTTAGCCTGAGGAGACTATTGGTCTCTGCTCCAAGATTTAAAGGTCTGTACGAGCAAATTTAATGGTACCACATTCTTCCCAGCAATGAGTACGTTATTAAGTACAGTGAAAAAGTATTCACCTGCTTCCCAATTTCTTCTATTTTTGCTTATTTGTCACATTCGAGTTTTTCAGATCATCAACCTGATTTTAAGACAAAGACAATGTGAGTAAGCACAAAATACAGCTTTTAAATGATCATTTCATTTATTGAAAGTAAATAGTTCATCAAAACCAATAGCAGCTATGAAAAAGTAATTCCCTCCTAAACATCATAACACCCTTGGTGGCAACAAATGCAATCAGACGTTTGTCATAACTGGCAATGAGTCTTTAACATGGCTGTGGAGGCATTTTGGTCCACCCTGGAGGGTTTTCAAGCATGAACTACTTTTTTAAATAAAGTCATGACTTTGACTAGGCCAGTCCAAAACCCTAATTTTGTTTCTTTTGAGAGGGACTTTCATATGTGCTTTAGATCACTGTCCTGCTGCGCTTGATCTTTAGGTCACAAACTGAAGCTGTATATTCTCCTTCAGGATTTTTTGGTAGAGAGCAGAATTCATGGTTCCATCAATTATGGAAAGCCACCCAGGTCCTGAAGCAGCAAAGCAGCCCCAGACCATCACGCTACCACAACCATGTTTGACTGTTGGTATAATGTTCTTAATGTGGAGTGCTGTTTAACTTTACCCAAGATGTAACAGGATCCATTAATTCCACAGAATGTTATTCAAAAGTCCTGGTGGGTCATCAAGATGTTTTTTAGCAAATGTGAGACAAGTCCTTCTGTTCGTTTTCGTCAGCAATGGTTTTTGTCTTGCAACTTTCCCATGGATGCTTTTGTGCCTAGTCCCTTTCTTATTGTAGAATCCTGAACATTGACCTTAACTGAGGCAAACAAGGACTGCAGTTTTTTTACATGTAGTCTGGGTTTTTTGTGACCCCCTGGATTAGTAGTTGAAACGCTTGGTGGAATTTGGGTAGGCTGGCCATTCCTGGGAAGGATCCCCACATATGCAAGTTTTCTCCATTTGTAGATAATTACTCTAAGTGCAGTTCCTTGGAGTCCAAGAGCCTTAAGGATGGCTTTGTAACCATTTTCGGACTAATTGATGTTAGTTACTTTGTTTGTCATCTGTACTTGAATTTGCTTAGATTGTGGCATCGTATGCGGCTTTTTTTTTTGACCTTTTAGCCTACTTTACTTGTTAATGGATGTTTCGGTTCAACAGGGTTGTCAGTAATCCTTCCTGGGTCTGTCTAGTAAAATTGAACCCAATTATCAATGACATTTGATTAATTGGTTGATTTAGTAGCTAAGGGGCCATTATTTTCACATAGGGCCAGGTAGGGTTGGATCGTCTTTTTTCCTTCTATACATGAAATCATTTCAACTACATTTTGTGTTTACTGAGTATATACTTGTTTAAAATTAAATATTTAATGGTGACAAATATGCAATAATACAAGAAATTGGGGCAAATACTTTTTTACACCACTGTAAACATTGTGTGCTAAGGATTCCAACCAAAATCTGATACATAGTTCTCTGCCAGATAACAGATGCTGCCAAAAAGCATTGTGTATAATGAAATAGCCTCCTTATGTGTATTGATGGTTAACAGTTCTTGGGACTGTCTACTTTCAGTTGTAGGTAAGCATTCTTTAAATCAGTCTAATCTTTAAATCAATCCTAGGTAAAAAGTATTTGTCTACTAGCAACAAAATCCCCACAAATCTAAATATCACCTGACTTCATTGGTTGATGGCAGAGAAGGCCCCTGCAGGGGACCAATAGAGTTGCTGGTATGGACATTTAAAATCCTGGAGCCAAAGCTGCTGCGTAGTGCATACCACGTAAAAAAAAAAAACGAACATGGAGAATGTACACGAATATTCGCCGAAACCAAAAACAGGAATGGGCGAATATTTGTGGAATAAGAAGATTTTTCTCCCATGAAGACGAACACGAAGAGTTGGCCGGCACCCAAGTCTATTAATTATGCCTTTAGTCACTTTTTTTATTAATTACATTAAGTGTCTGAATGAAAGACCTTGTCTTCCTTATCCATTTTGCTGGTTACTTAAAGCTTTAAAAAGTTCCTTTTCTTTTGGCTTCTCATTTAACTGTAATGCATCATTTGTAGCAAGCTCCACCACAATGGTGATCTCTAACACCTTACTAAAAGTCTCATTTTCTTTTGTTAAAAGCCTTCAGTCTTCTTTCTTCTCTTGTGATCCGTTTCTCTTCGGTGTTCGGCTACATTACCCAGGCTTCCTGGAGCACTTTTGCTTTAGGACACAGCATTACTTCTCTTTCTCCACTGATCTGTCTATATTTAGGCCTCCTGGAGCAGTTCTGCATCTAGGTGGAGCCCTGCTGCTACCATGGGAACACCCTCTCTCTCATTCCTATAATGAAGGGACGTGGAAGTGAGGATGACGGGGTGACAGTGACAAAGTTCAAATGAAAATTCTGAGATTTGAGCCTCATTTTGAGACATTCAAATAATTTTAAAAAATGCCAATTTAGTTAATATTAAAATTCATACTGAATGCACAAGTCTAACATCCACTAATCAGTGTCAAGGCTAAAATCAAGTAATGCACCAATGAGTGCCAACGGACACTACTAATGTTCACTCTGCTTTATCCTCTTCGCCTAATAATGTACTTGCAAAGTAGAAGCAGAGGCTATATACAACTCACTTTTATTGAAGTTACTCACAATCTGTCTGACTCCAAGGGATAGACTACTGAGCTGCATGAAACCAACTGTCCTTTGGTCACATGGGTTGTCTTATGTAGGTGTTATCCATGTATGTAACACCTCATAGTACTGCAATTTCAAAACATTGAAACTATTCTAAAGATATAACCTTTTGCAAGTATGCACTGTTTTTTTTTTTTAAATCTTCCAATAAAAAACTTGTCAATCTATATAATAGGCAATAGCAAATGTGACAAGTGCACATCTGTTACTTTTATGCGATGGTGCAATGAGTTGTCTGCAAATATTCTTACAAAAAAGAAGAAGTACACAGCTGCATCATTTCACCGCAAAATGGATTTCGTTAATACATAAATTGGTATTTTTATCACTGTTTATATTTTTAAATGCTAACGAGGAACATATTAATTTCTACTTTTTCAAAAGCAGATCCACCTTCATTATGCTGTTGGTAAGTTGATTGACATCCAGTGTAAACAGTGTTTGTATCTAGTTTTTCTAAAATAGAACTAAATGTAAGGACAATCATTGTTTCTTATTTAGCAGTCTGCCAAAGCAAACCAAAGATGTGGCATATTTAAAAATAATATGTTTTAAAGGGTGTTCTTGAACTTTGTATTTAAGACTGTAATTATAAAGCAAGAGCATTTGGCAATTTTCACTTTGCATAAAAAAGAGCACATTTTATTGACTATCTCTCTTAAAGTACTTATAATACATTAGATGACTATTGAGAAAAAATGCGCATTCAAGCATACTTGTCCAATGTCCTAAATAGTAAAGTTCCAAAATACTTTCATAAACCCTAAGGAAACAGAAGCTGAAGCTAAGAGCAGGACTGGAATCAAAGTATCAGAAGTAAACGGCAGAGCACAAGGAGATCCAGGAATGGATAACAGCAAAGGGGGAACTGTAGGGAGACAGTAGCAAGACAGCGCAACTGAAGATAAGCAGCTCTGCAGCCTGGATGGGGCCTGACACTAACATACCCAGACACACATACACACAAGCATACCCACACACACACAAACTAACATACCCAGACACACACATACTAATATACCCACACACAAACCTATGCAGACACACCTGCTAACATATCCAGACAGACACACATATACATACTCAGACACACATGCTGATATACCCAGAAAAAAACCTATATATAAACACTATTTACACTGGATGTCAATCAACACAATGTTATGTGACCCTGATCAACTCCGCCTCTTTGTTAACACTAGGGGCATTAAGCGGTAAGCCCGGGACTCAGGACTTACCTCTTTATCCCTACTTGTGATGCATGCCGTCAGATTTCTTGGAGGTGCAATAGTATGCTTTGCATGCACACTCCACTTTCTAAAATGAAAGCTTTCTTTGGTTGTTGATTTAGTTAAACTTTATTTATTATTCACAGAAAAAAAGACTTGCATGTAAAGGCACTATGTAAAAAGCACTGTGTAAATAGTTTACATAGGCAATGAAGAAATAAATAATTAATCACTTAGATTGATTTTTGCTTCTAATGTCTGTAGATATTTTCTTGTTTAAAAAATGTCTACAGCCTATGCAAACAGAAAATAAACGATTTAATATAATATATTTGTATATTTGCTTTTAGTTACATCTTTAACATCCTTACAATTACTGTACTGTTTCATCGCTTTAAAACAGTAGGACTGTGATAGACATGACTAAAAGGTTTCAAATTACAAATATACACCGATTAGCCATAACATTATGACCACCTACCTTTTGCCGCCAAAACAGCCCTGACTGGTCGAAGCATAGACTACACTAGACCTCTGAAAGTTGTGCTGTGGTATCTGGCACCAAGACATTAGCAGCAGATTCTTTAAGTCCTGTAAGTTGTGAGGTGGGGCCTCCATGGATGCATCCTAGATTCATCAGAACAGGCCACCTTCTTCTATTGCTCCGTGGTCCAGTTCTTATGCTCATGTGCTCATTGTAGGTGTTTTCAGCAGTGGACTGGGGTCAGTATGGGCATCCTGACTGGTCTGATGTGCACTGTGTGTTCTGACACCTTTCTTTCAGAACCAGCATTATGTTTTTCAGCCATTTCAGCTACAGTAGCTTGTATGTTGGATTTGACATTCCCGGGCCAGCCTTTGCCCTCCACGTTCATCAGTGAGCCTTGGCCGGCTATGACCTTGTCGCCGGCACACCACCTTTCCTTTCTTGGACCATTTTTGATAGGTACAAGAGTTTTGGAGATTCTCTGACCCAGTCTTCTAGCCATCACAATTTGGCCCTTGTCAAAGTTGCTCAGATCCTTAAGCTTGCCCATTTTTTTCTGCCGCTAACACATCAACTTTGCAGACAAAATGTTCACCTGCTGCATAATATATCCCACCCAGCGACAAGAGCCATGATAACTAGGTTATTAGTGTTATTCACGTCACCTGTCTGTGGTCATAATGTTATCAGTGTATTTTATCATTGTATTGAGTTTAATAACTGTGTAAAATTGAGTATAAATCCTGGAACCTTTAACTCTCCAAAATTATTGCAACTGCCTGAAATCTACTTTACTTAAGTGAATATGTTTGCACACAATCTCTCATTTCATAGAAAGAGAGTAATTAATGGCCAGAATAGCCTTTTAGTTACAATTGTCATGTCCCTGCCTGCTTCTACACCTAAAATGTTGGGAGGTATGCTACCTCAGTAAAGAATTCCGTTGGGGTTTATTCACAAAAGGTAGAGTTGAGATTCATTATGAAGAACCAACACTGAAAGGTTTCTCTATCAAGAAGGGCTGATCTATCAAGTATACAGGGCCAGTAAGCTCAGTAAGGTTGGACCAACATACTATATAGTGGAGTAAAGGTGATGAAACACCTCTCTTTAGTGAATTGACCCCAAAGAATGCTAAACAGCAGTGCGCCCTGGAGAGCAATCAAAAGCACAGGATGGGATTATTTGCTGCTATTTATTGATATTTATGTTTCTAGATTTAACAGCACAATTGTTGTCAATTGGGATGAAACATGTATTTTCTTCCAAAATTAATACCTACAGTTAAAATATTTTCAAGCAAAGTAAGACATTTTGCAAAAGAAAAGTTAAAAAAGTTAGAACAAAATCATTTGATGTGCCATTTCAGTTCAGTGCCAACATCGTGCTGCAGCTAGAACAAAAAAATCTAAATAAATAAAAGGCAAAATAAAACTCTAGCAGCTTTTATATTATTGAGTTCTTGTTGAATCCAGCTGTAAGTAGTTCATCAATCATTTTGTGGGAAGAAAGGCTCTGTGCCAGACCCAAACTTTTTTAGATTTATTAATATTTTACTCATACAATACAAATGTGAAAGAGTAAAAGGAGAGGAAAGAAAAACATTTTCTACTAAAATGAACAAGTATACTAAATAGTTATTTAAATCCAACACTTTATGGATATAATATGTAACATTCCTTTCAAAGATAAGCAGAACAAATGCTGCACTCAAAAGAATAATTAGCACAGTATAAGAAAAATAAAAACTGATGGTTATATTCCCCTGAAACACTACTTAGACGGCACAAAATAAAAAATAGAGTGGCTGAGCCTTTAGTTATTTCCCAATTTTGTATCTTAAACAGGGAGTGGGGTGTCTGTGTTATGACCAGGCTTTTTAATATATTTAAGATATTTATTCTCAACACACTGTATAGTAGTAATAATTATAATATCTGTACCTCTCACCCCTCTTTACTGATGTTTATATTTTCTATTACCTCATGTTTGGTGCATATAAATGACTCACAGTGTTTGACAGCCCCGTGAGTCACAATAATGTGTATTAATATTCATAATAAGTATAAAAAGTAGATAAATAAAAACTTTTTAAGTAACATATATAATTCATCTAAATGCCTTACCCATTTGCACAAATTGCTACCAAAATGTCATACATATTTCAGAAACAACTATAGCCATAAGAAATGCATGTGTAAAATAAAAAGCATTTAACTCTGATAGAGTGCTTATGTGAAGACACATTTCTTGACTCCAACTCTTTTTTTTTAGTCTCTTCAATTTGGATTCCACTCTCGACATTCTACTGAAACCACTCTTACTAAAGTTACTAATGACCTACGCAATGCTAAATCCAAGTGTCATTACTTTATGCTAATCCTTCTGACCTTTTTTCAACATTTGACACTGTGGACCACCCTCTTCTCCTTTAAAATCAAAGTCTCCGTGCAGTAGTGTACCTAGCGGGGGGCGGGGGAGGCAGTCCGCATCGGGTGCCGCTCATCAGGGGGGTGCCAACTTGCCGGCACCCCTCCAGAGATGGACAGTAATGTCCGCCAACGGAGGAGCAGGCTCGCAAGGGAGCGGTATTGGAGGTCTTTAACAGACCTCCGATACTGCTCACTTGCGATCCGCACGGCAACTGCTGCTGTGTGCCAGGGTTTGTTGTCAGATCCCGGCGCACAACACTGAAGCCGCGCCCACCGCCGTCCGTGTCCTCTGAACCTGAAGAAGACAGAAGAAGAGGAGCGAAGAGCAGGAAAAGGAGATGAATGCTGTAAGGAGAAAAGTGTGGATTGGTATGTGTGGATTGGTAAGTGTGGATTGGTAAGTGTGGATTGGTAAATATGTGACAGTGATGGGTGTTATGCTGTGCCATTTCCAATGTCTTTTTCATTATATAATTATGCTCTAAAAGTACATCATAACTCCCATCACTCTATACTGTTCCATACAGTGGCAGAGCTGGGAGACAGAGGCCTTGCACCCCCACTCCTGAAAGGTAAGTGAACTTCAAAGGAGGAGAGGGTAGATAGTTAGGTTGGGGTAGATAGGGAGTGAGAAGGGTTAGACAGGGCAGAAGGGGGTAGATTAATGAATTTGTGAGAATGCATCAATTAATATGTGTAAATAATTTGTGTGAAAGAATAAATGATTGTGTGAATGAAAGTGAATTAGTGAATGACTGTAAAAGTGTTTGTGTTAATCATAGGTGTATAATTGATTTGTCAAAAAGGCAAAGCTGGTATAAGCAGGGTGTTTATGGGACAAAAATGGCACAGGCAGGGTGTTTATGGGACAAAGATGGAACAGGTAGCATGTTTATGGGACAAAGATGGTGTACACTTGGCTGTTTGGGAACAATGCTGACTCATGCTGGGCTGTTTGGGGCAAAGATGGCCCCAAACATCTATGCGTGTGTAATTTGCGTGTGTAATTTGGGTGCTGGTCAGGTTCTATGTGGGCAATGTGGACGCTGGCTTTGGGGTGTGCAATCTGTGATATATGCCTGTAATTTAGGGGGTTTTATCTATACATTTATTGCTGAGTTTTTATGTGATTTCTAGTTGATCTATACCTGCAATGTTATGTTTCCTTACATTATTATTGTATATCTGCAAATACGGGATTTGTATGTCTGATTCTATGCCTCCTGTGCTGAGTTCACATGTGAACAATAATAATAACAATATTAATATATATATATATATGATTGCTAACAGCAGTCACAATCCTATCATGCCCAGGGAACCAGTACATGCTAGAACCTGGGTATGCCTGGGTATTGCTATTTTATTTTTTTGTCCAATTTTGATGTGTTACTTACTTTTAATAAAAGTGTTAGATTTTTTATGGGGTGTGGGGGGGTCATTTTCGGTTTTGGCCAAGTAAATGCTGAATTTTTGTTTTCGGTCCAGAATTTTCATTTTTGTAAATCCCTACTAAGCCAGACACTGAAGTTGTAGGCCTATACCACATCAATGTTTGGCTTAGTATATAGTGATAGGTGTTATGCTGTACCACTGTCATTGTCTGCCTAAGTATATAGTTATAGGTGTTATGCTCTACCCCGTGAATGTCTGCCTCAGTATATAGTGATAGGTGTTATGCTGTATCACCCTCAATCTCTGGGCCAGTATAGCCCTCTCCAGTAACACTTCCTCTTCCCTTTTCTCTCAGTTGGCATATCCCAAGGCTCAGTTCTAGGAAGCATTCTGTTCTCACTTGGCAAACTAATCTCAACCTTTGAATATCAATACCAAGAACACTATATGCTGATGACATAGAGAGCTACCTATCCTCTCCTGATCTCTCTCTATCCCCCTTAGATAATGTAACTAACTGCAACTGAATGTCTGCACAATTTCCGTCCCCTCATACTGATTTCCTTGGTATCACCCTTGGCTCTGAGCTTTCATTCACCCCCAAATCTAATTTTTTTCAATTTCTCCCTCTTAAAAACATTGCCTACATTAGTCCCCTCCTAACACAAAATGCCACAAAGACTCTTGTTCATGCCCTCATTATCTCTCGTCTTGACTATTGTAACCCGTCTTAACTGGTCTCCCTCAAACCTGTCTCGGCCCTCTACAATCCACCTCTCCCCTCTGCCAGTCTCTTCATTGGCTGCCTGTTCACTTCTGGATTCATTTCAAAATGCTGACTCATACTTCATACTGCTCTTCATATCGTTTCCCATCCTTACATCTCCTCGCCTGTCTCAAAATACACTCCCACTCCCTCAGTCGGCATACCTTTCTTATCCCTGCCTTGCATCTATCAAAAAATACCTCAAGATCCACTTAATTTGGGACACCTACAAACGTATGCATTAAAGCAGTTCCACTAATCGTCCTTTAGCTCACCTTTCCTAGTCCCTCACCTGGCTTTGGACAATACTCATGCTAGCGTGACGGGTCCTTCCCTATAGTTTCACTTTTACATCTCGTGTAATATGCCCCAACTCCTTCTAGATTCTAAGCTTGTTTGAGCAGGGCCATCCTTACCTTTTTTTTCTGTAATTAGAATTGTTATGTCATACTCGTTATGTCATGTTTACCCATTGTACAAAGCTGCAGACTATGATGGAGCTATCTAAAACAATAAATAACAATAACATGCAAATATGAAGCTTAAAAAAGATTTTCAATGTGTTTAATGTTACAAACTGCAATAGAAATATTACAGTGGAAATATTTCATACAATACGGTAGACACTAAAAGAAAAGCTACTACTCATCCGTATTGTTACTTAAATCAAACTATTGTCACTTGTAGTTACATTGCATTACATTGCAGATTCCGCAGCACGGTTTCATTCATTAGAACGATTTATAAACACATACAATAACAAACTGGTGCAAAGGAGAAGAGGGCCCTGCTCTTGCAAGGTTACAATCTAGTCGGTGGTTGAGAGGAGTGAGACAATAGGAGAGGATCGCTTGGATGAGGATGAGTTGATCTGGTTGCTAAATAGTTACAAAATAATTTTACTACAAACCATTAACTCTCAATATGCCTACCACAGCAACACCTGGAACTGTCCCCATGCCCAGGACTGATACATGTAACATGAAAAGGCGATTCTACAAGTTCAGCACGCAATTTCCTGTAAACCGGTGACCACATTCCCAGCTGTGGGCTCAGCCACAACATTCCCTTGCTGCCCGATCCCTCCATGAGAGCGACAGTGCAATGTTAACCCCTTTAATGCCAAATTTTAGGAGTTAATACCCGTTTCGTACAGGGTATTGCAACAGCCCCAAAAACCTCACAAGCCCTTTAATCACTCCTACGGGAGCAATCATGGGGGCTCCACCCTATAACAGCCACTTTACATGAATTTGTGTCCCACCTGCCAGAAGTAGCTTCAGGTTCAGGGCTAAAACTTTCTTCTGTCTCCAAATGAGTCTGGGGACCAGCGCCAACCCTCCTCTGCTGCCTGATCGCTCTGTTAAGTGCTAACCCCTTCAATGTCGCGATTGTGTATGACCAGATCGTGGCATTGCAGGGGTTGATATTTTTCACCACAGTCTCCACAGGCTTGTTGGGACTAAATATCTGACAATGATGTGCTCTTCAGGAGCATCAGCATTGAAATAGTTAAACAAAGAGAAATACCAGCACTTATCTGGAAGTCAAGGGTGCTTCCAGGTCAATTACTGTGAGTTAAGGATCTGCTGCTGTTCAAAATGCTTCAGAACCAATCGAGAGTGGCCTGATGATGATTAGATCACTCCTGGGCTATAGGAGGGATCTGATCAGCCACTGGATGACCCTGTCCTAGAAAGAGAGAAGGGTCACAAAACTATTGATAAAAAATTGAATACATAATTATTACCTGATCACCAGTCAGTGACATTTTAGGTAAGTGATTATTGATCGGTCTCACTGATCAATGTCAGTGGTCTTAACGTGTCACTTAAAGGTAATCTGATAGTTATACATATAAAAAAACTACAATATATATATTTAACCTAATAAAATGCTATGTGACCACTGATTAATGAAATTTGGTCACCCATCAATGTTGAGTCTGACTTCAACATTGCCTCTGCAGAAGTCTACGAGTGAGAGATCTGCAGTTCAGGTAAGAGTTGGGAGAGGGTTTATGAGCAAGTATGTGTCATTAATGGAATGAATGAGTATTTAAATGTTTGTGAATGAGTGTGTGTGTGATAGCATGGATGTGTAAGGGGGGTGGTAGCATGGCATAGGGAAGCTGTAATCACACTCCTATCAACCCCTAGGTTCCAGCATGTACTGGCTGCCTGGGCTTGATAGGAGTGTAATTGCTGTTAGCAGTTTATATATATATATATATATATATATACAAACCAAAGGGAGCGGCTGCACACTCAGAGAATTTATTGATATACACAGGCTTTTATTTGCCCAGGTGCTCCAAAAATAGCCAGATATATGAAACCAAAGAAAAAATGGGCACTCACGGGTCTTTGCAGTAAAGTGCATTAAGCACCATTTTATTTCGACCAGCAC
>VKOC01006884.1:0-26636 GCA_009364415.1 Spea multiplicata
TGTATTTATCATGCCAATAGATACCCGTTGGAGCCCTGTTGCGTCCATTACCTACTCTTGTGATGTCACACAACATACTAACTGATGTAGTCATGATTTATCATGCCAATAGATACCCCTTGGAGCCCTGTTGCGTCCATTACCTACTCTTGTGATGTCACACAACATACCATCATGATGATGGTCACACCCTGGACCTTTTTTCTAGCATGTGCTCTCTCACTATCTTCTCTAATTCCCTATCCCTCCTGTCCGACCCTCATTTCCTTCCCTGCCCTCTCATTTTGCCTCTTACTCTTATTAATAATAATGCAGCTTTGTGCAGAGTAGTTCATTAAAAACATGTTGAATCAGGGACACCTGCTGGCCCCGTAGAGTAGTAGTAGAGTCTTTAGTGAACCAAAAGGATGTCGAGGACAACGGGTAATTTAAGAAGAGAAGCAAATAAAGAGAAATTAAAAGTACGTGATAGAACATGTTTGGTTTATGACAAGGGATATTCAAATAAAGAAGAAATCAGTATAATTTTATTACTTTAATGGGGAAATTATTAAGTGTTTTTTTCTTCTAAATTTAACTTGCCAGTCCTATTTTTTTACAGAATTCAGTCAGGTCCTTTTGGAATCTGATACCCTGCCAATCTCATTAGCAACTGCTCAGCGAAACTCAATACCATCTCTATTGTGGGTATATTTTCATGATTTAGCTGCAGTGTTTCAATTTAAACCTTTACAGAGTTAACACAGGAGAGCGATTAGCAAATGCATTAAGAGCTCACACCCAAGTTTAGTCTTTAAGTACGACTGATTTGAGCTCAGTCTAAAGACAGTAGCTAAAAAGTGTTTTTACTCTTTACATCTTAATTACAGAAATCCTAAAATAATAGTTGGCTGATGACTATTTAGTTCAGTTTTGTTCTATTGCATAATTAAATCTCGCATTAAATTCAGTAAATATAATTACGGTAAATAAGGATCTTAATGGTATTTAGATGAACTCTTACTTTTATTGCATATAGTTTTGTGTGCAAAGGGAATATGGAATCAAAGGAAAAAACAATGTGAGAAAGAATGAAAATGGGGAGAGAGTGAGGATAGAAAAGCGAAAAAAATAATGTAGGAGCGAAGAAAGAAGGCAAAGCGAGAATTACTTTGCCTGTCTAGACTGTTTTCCCTGCTGTAAAGAAAGGGATACAGGGAGGGAAGAAAGAGAGAGTTAGAGAGAAGAAATAAATCTAGAAAGAGGGAGAGAGAAAAGAAAAAAAAGAGGAAAAATTCATTTTAATGATAGGCATATACTGCATGCTAGTTGTAATCTGAAAACACTATTATATGTATGTGTTTATTTAGTGTACTGACCTGTAAAATGTAGGATTCAGAATACTAGAGAAAAAGGTCATGTGCATCATGTTTGATCACAGCCATATTTATTGTTGATGTACATATTACATATTATGGGTAAGACACTGGTCGTGAAGGGAGAGGAAGAAATGGTTTTAAAGCTATGAAACTATGTATTAGGAATTAACAGCTGTTTGGTAATTACTCACCTTGGGCAGCACACCTTCACCGGGGTGATCATTATATTCTTAAACAAAAGAAGAAAAAATAGGGTGCACTCAAAATAATAAGAAAGAACAAATAAGGATGCAAATAAACTGATAAATTCATTGTAATGCTATCGTAGAAAATGTATCAGGAAATCTCCTATCTGAATATTTCCAAGTGTCCCCAGGAGATTCCTAAAATATATATATTTTAGAAAATATAACACTGGTTCATATCTAAGCCTTTCTGCCTAATTAGCAGCTTTAGATCAATTTGTTTTGAGTATCGGTGAGTGCTAAACATTTCAATCATCTTTTTCACTTTCAGGTTCACTTCTGAAAGAGGAGAGAATTCACTCGCTAACATTGCTGTATCTGATGTCCATCCCCAGCTTCTGCATCCTCTTTATGGCTTCAGTGCTACTGGAGAGAGACATAGCGTGGGAAACACCACCAGACTGCCACAACAAACTCTGGCTCTTCATTTTTCTCAGTTGCTTGGGATCTGTCTTGTATAATTTGGCAAGCTCCTGTGTCATCACCCTGACCTCTGCAGTCACCATACATGTGTTAGGAAACCTCAACTTGGTTGGTAACCTTGTCTTATCTAGAGTGCTCTTTGGAAACCAGTTGACATTTCTTAGTTACACAGGCATTGGTCTAACACTGGCAGGGATGTTTATGTATCACAATTGTGATCTTATAGAGGAACACTTTGGCTCTAGAAAATCTCTTCGTACTCCTGACCAGCATGCCAAGTCAGAGTGATTCAGATCACCAAAGATGCCCAGTTTGTGAAGGATTGTTTATCTGCCAAAAACTGCATTACAGTCTATGTTGTAAAGCTGATTTGCCTCAATAACATTAAAAACAAACACATCAAATGGATCTGAACAACTAACAAAGTGAATCTCTTGAAAGGAACTGTTGTCAGGAAGACATCTGAGACTATTAATGCTTTTTTCAAGAAACGATATAATAGACTTCTGACTTTTTTCAGAAGGCAACTTCGTTTCTTTGCTGTTTGGTGTTTTTGCAATATTTTTTTTGCAACAGTTATTCTTGAATACATGGAAATATAGCCAACAATAGTTTCACCCACTGGTAAAATGTCAAAAGGGAAATGTTTGACATGCGGGAAACACCACATTTCTCATGTAACACTTTTACGAAAGACCCAACATGTCAAGAAGGCCCTATGAGAAATGTTCAATTTTAAAGCTATTTAGTTAAACTGTATTGTGTGTAGGATATACAAGTTAAAAAGAAAATCTGGAACAAAATTCGTATTGATGTTCTGTGGTAGAGTTATTCTCAATACTAGTCCTTTAATAGCACAGCACAAGGTTTCAGGGTATACACCTCGAGTGGCCTTCATTCTGATCCATCAGCAGCCAGTACCCGATAAGTTCTGTTGGACATATATTGTGAGCTGCAGGGGTAAAGGTCAACTCCAGCCCTGTTTCCATGCTAAATGCATATACTTCATACACTTAACTATACTTCAGTGCTAATCAGTATGTGTTGCAAGTATGCTTTCTGCAGAACTCCAGTGGCTGAATAATACGTCCACTGATTTGCACAAACTTTAGGAGTAGACTGTTCAGCTTCAGATCTGAGTCACCTCTGAAGTGGAAGTGGAAGAGCAGTAAAGTGTTATCAGAGATAATCTGTAGTGTAGTGTTGTGTGCAAACATCGTATGGTAGATTGCCTGGAGCGCTTCCTCCTCTGAGGGACTAGCTTTACAATGGGCAAGAGTAGACACGCACAAGCATGGGCCTAGACACTAAGACGCATGGCTAGCAGCAGATGAGTGGGGCTAGCCACAGACAAGGGCTGGGCTAGCCTGAGAAAACATTAAATGGTTTGTGAGTGGGATAATTGGGCTGGTAGTGGTCACTCCCCTGCTTCAAAAAATAGGAGAGTTACTTGGAGACCTGGGGAATTAATGCTTCATCCAGAGACTCCAGGTCAAACCCGGAGAGTTCCCAGGCATGCAAATATGCTAATCATCAACAATATACCCTAGACATTGCTATCACATAATCAATGATTTGCTGAAATGTAGACACCTCTCCATTATTACCTAAACTAACCATTAATAATTTAGATTTCACCCCCAGTTTCTTGTCCCGAGTAAATATTTAGTATAGAGAATGTTATTAATGTTGGAAAAAATGCATTTAACTATATGTCATGATCATCTGTTTTATTTGGTGTGAAATGTTCCAGTGTAAGTCAGGCCATGCCGAGTAATTCCATCAGGCTAATGCTTATGTGTTGAATTTGAAATTGTTGTAGTGATTGGTCATACACTTCTACAGTTGCCATATTGGGAGCTTTTTTCCAGTACACACATAATATTATTCCCTGTCCTGCAGTATAGGACAAAATTAATTAATCAAGTTTATACATGCTTCATATATAAGGGAAGCATTTTATAGCAGGGTGAGCTGCAACATATGGGGGGAAAATGACTGATATGGCAGCCATACTTGATTCCCATGTTATGGAATAATTGGTCATCTAAGCCGTATTAGTTGTCTTAATTACATTTAATCATGACACGTGTAATGGATTTTCCTATTTAATTTATGCTGCTTAAAATGGACTTTATATGATAACATTTACCCAAGCTGTTGTGTTTAAATGCCAGTGGGGCCAAGTGGTGGGATAAAGCAACATTTCTGAATATAGTAGTAGAACAGGGGTGTTGAAATTATACCACAAACTGGCCCAGAATTCTGGGTATCTCAGACTCGCCGCAGACAGCCCAATCAATGTCTGAAATACAAATGGAAGCCTGGAAGAGCGAAACCCTTGTAGCAGAGGTTATATTCCATTTATTATTGAATTATATTTACACTTGTGTATGTAAGGCTGCTCAATAGTAGGTTATTAATTCACAAAGCACAAATGCTGCTATCAGAAAAAATACAGAGCTGATTTAGGACAATAATCAGTCTTTTTTCATAACGCACCTTTTAATGCTGAAGGAATTGAATGATCCGTACAAATCAATTATATGGTTTTCTACCTGTATCATAATTTGCTGCTCCAGAAGACATGTTGGGCATGGATTTAAACTCTCATTTTCTTTTTATCCTCATGACATTACTTGAATTCTTACAAATTACAAAGCATCATTCCATGTTCTAGCAGTTACATGGGTAAGGTAAAGGGCAGATTGGGCAGTGAACCTGCGGCTGCCCAGTAAATGTTGAATTACATGGAATTGCCCTCTGTCTATGAGGCATATGGCAATATAGGGGCAGATGGTAATATTGCTAGCAAGAGGCTCATGGGATTTGTAGTTCAACAGATGGAGAGTAGTAGTTCAACAGATTATATTAAGTAATAAATAGTTTTATGAGCTTTCAGGGTTAAAAAAACTTTTCTCACAAAAGCACAAAACTAAAAAGCTACCTAAAAATGAAAACTGCTGATACGTTGTTTATCTAATATGATCATTTGTAACTTTGTTGCTTATATCAAAAGGAGTTTCTTCCAACAATAAAAAAGGGACTTTTTTTTTTACAGAAATAAATATATGTCAGTCTGTTGTCACATTGTATATTTAAACGAAAAAGAATAAATTAAGAGATTGTACATGAAATGATTTGTTGATGTCTTTTGGTGAATGCGCACACATAATAGACCATGTATTACACAACTGCAGTTAAGATGTGTCCAGCACAGTAGAGTTAGCACCAATCCCTTCAAGAAATTGTACTCTTTGTAAATACAAAATAACAACCTCCTAATGAACAAGTTGCATATTTATAAAGAAATCATTCTTAGTGATTATAGCAGTTTTGCTCAGGTAGGAATAATGTACTGTGTATATAAAAAGGCCTCGTGCTTCTGTCAAAAGATAACTACTCAGTGTTCCTGAAATGACCCTTTGTGGACAATAATAATCTTTTCCACTGTGAAACGGGGGATCAGCTGTTGTGACTCTTCTGCTCTTAATATGGAATTTTCCAGCATGCCTTAGATGGGCTAAACTTAGAAATGCATCTTACTTCTTCTAGCCACAATATCAGGATAGTGACCTTACTCAATACAATAAACACACAAAAAATACAATTTACACAACACAGAGTTACAGGGTGATTAAACGATATGATGTTTTTGCATAATGGATTCAGTTCTGGGGCAGATCAGCATTTCTTACGGAAGAAACCCAACGGGTCTTATGCTTAGTGTGGTAGGCTTCATGGGAGAACCTGTCAAGACCTTCTGGGAGTTTCTCAACTTGGGGACAGTGATGTATTTATAGGGATCCCTTCTAAGACTTGATACAGCCACCCACAGACAGGGGGCTAGCACCTTATGGCCTGTGGGGCAAGTAAAGCCAAGTGGTTCTCTGGGCCCCACCTTCCGATAACCAATACACACATATAGGTACACCAGACACTGACACTCTAGCACTATACACTCACATCCATTCACTCAGTCTTCCAGCCACCCCCCATACAAGAGGGCGATATGTGTACCGACCCTGCTATCCTGACTTACCTTAATCCTTGGTTTCCTGCATTACCTGTTGTGTCGCCTGTCCTATGTTGGAGCCTGAACCTAATATTCTTCACTCAGTACCTATACTTACCTGCTTTCATCGGGGCCTCCTTACTGTTGGGATCCCCAAAGCCCTGGTTTTTCCAAACTTCTTCAAGAAGTTATTCTTGAAGAAGGTACTAGGGAGTTTTTAAGTCATATTCAGTCTTTTATTGCAAAATGTCAAAAATGAGAAAGTGTACTTTAAAAAATGACTGAGCATGCTAGGAATTGCATGCTAGGTATAAGCATGGCTTTTTAATTCATGCCACATCAACCAGAGTTCGTACTGTGATGACCTAAAATTGAATGCCCTGGTTCTTTTTGTTTCAACAAACTGAGTCTACATAGAGCCATACCCCTGGGGCGTATCACGCTAGTAAATGGATGTGATTTTTTAAGGCTGTAAATCGAGGCGCTGTAGTTTTTATTCTGGGATGCACCTGCCTGGATGGCTCTGCAGACTTCTGGGTGCTTCTTTACACCTGTTACAATGCAGTTACAATGCGGTTACAATGCTGCAGGGCATTATATTACATGCTGCTCTGATCATGCAACATTCTCTTGTAATACTTATAAGACATGTTATCTTATGTAAACATCAGATTGTGTTGTTTTGTTCTTTTCCCTGTTGCAGCAGTCTACGGGAGGTACTGCGAGGCTATTACCACCCCTCCCTGTGCTAACGTGTCACTCCTGTTGTGTACTTACCCCTCCCTGTCAGAGAACCTGCCCCCACCTAGAGATTCCTCTACAGGTGAGCGTCTCCATGTGGCCGGCCAGCTCCACCTTCTCCGTACACAGTTTCCTGCTGGCTTTAGTGTTGATGTCACAAGATATACCTGTCCTGTTGGGTTTTTGGGTCTCTTCTGGTATCTGCTTGGGTGTCAAATGCAAGACCAGGACAACAGGGCGCTTGCTACCGAATGTTCCCAGGTAAGAGCATTTGCCCCTGGATTTTAACACATTAAGGGGTGGGAAGGTAGTAGAAAGTGGACTGTAAATGCTCTTTGCTTTGCAAAGTTTGTTAGAATACATGAGATGTCATGTACTTTACTGTGAGGGTGGCAGGTAAGTGGAGCAGCCTCCCAGCAGAAGTGGTAGATGCTAATAGGGAATTTAAACATGCATGGGATAGGCGCAGGACTATCCTGAATCTAAGACAAGATCTGCTGTCAAATGCTATGTTTACCATTAAAATCCCAGAGGGTATACTGTAGTTTCTCCCCCTTGATATATATATGTACAGTTACAGCTGAGCAGCATGCATAGAGGAAATACTAATACAACTAGGGATGCAGTTGGTGGATTTGTATTTAGAGTTGATCCGTACCCTCTTTTACGTGGTGGCTATGGGAAAATCCGTAAAGAAATCACATTTTAATTCTTACAGTATTTTGTAAAATTTTTAATTTTATATAGATACCTTTGTTGGCATTTTTAGATGACCTCTCTTTTTAAAAAAAAAAAAAAAAAAGACGTGATCACTGTGCATTGTGTCATTTGATTTCACGCTGTTATGGGTTTTTTTTAGGTGGACCCATATATTTTGCATCTCCAGAAGTGCCTGTCACATATTCACAAGGTAATGACATGTCCTTGAAGCTAGATTTTAGCTTGACCCACTTTTAAAAGAGCAGAGATGTCATTTTTCAAATTGTTTTCCTTTAAAAATACCAAAGCAGGGTGTTTCATTTTGTCACTCCCTTAGTATTTGTTGGCACCTTCTACAAGGTGAAATGTATTGAAAGTTTGTACAGGAGTCCTGACTGAGCCAATTCATTAAATTATTTTTTACAGAGCTCCAGCAGGTTCTGCAAAAAGCGGAATATAAAATTATCAATAACATGTACATTGACGATAACATAAACATATGTTCAAGAGATACCCTGGTGTCCCAGGCAGTGTTCTTACAAACAATGCTTACTAAAGTACATTGTAAATTCATTCTTTAAACAAAAATAAAGAACTTACCATAATTTGCTTCACTGACCTGAGGAAAACATACAAATGGATAACAATTATTCTGCAGCCACGCTGCCTACTGGGTTCTTTGTTTTAATTCCATGCAGGAATCCCCCAATAAAATTTATAAGGCCTTAAAATAGTTTCTTCACCCTATAGAAACAATTTTGCCTGATTCAAACAAAATATTTTCTTTGCATAATAATATTTTCTGTGCATAATATCCAACCTAAGATGCTTCTCGACTTTAAAGGTGTAAAGAAGAAGCCTTCCCATTTATCTCATCCAAATCAATGCCTGTTTTCAAGGAGTCCTTCTCCTTTCCTTCATTCCTGGTTGCTTCTGTGTATGCTGCCCATGTGTCAGGACTGGACTGGCAATTGGGCACCTTGGGCAAATACCCTCTGGGTCAGTTCCAGATAGCATCTCTTACTTACTGTTTGTGGAGCCACTCAATACATTGTTGTGTAGCCCTCTGCTGGATACAAGATGCCACCTGTGAGGAAAGCAATCATCTAGCAGGCTTCACAAAGATTGTTTATTGACCAGGACAAATTTTTGTCCCCAGTTCCTTCTTGACTGGAGTCCATTAAAAAGTTGAGGGCTTGCTTTAGTTCAAGTTAGCCCTGAGAACAGAAAAGATGGCGGCTCCCATGCCATATGTGTAAGGTGTGCTTTTAATACATAGTTTTATCTGTAATGAAAATGTAGGTTTTGGGAAAAGTGGCAGGCCGGGTTTAAGCTACTTCAATTTTTTCTCTAATTTATTTGCAGGTAATTCAGAAAACTAATGACATACTGTGCAGTATCAGCCACCCCTCAGTGTGTAGTGAAGTGCTGCTTTCTTCTCGAGGAACAGATTACATCTCAGGTAAATGCAAACACAGGTGGCGCTATTATAAAAGCAGACTGGGATTTAAATTGGCCCCGACAGCCGATAAATAACAAGTGTGGCCACCTGCTGAATTTTTACACTTGCACGGTGCTTGGCCACACACTAAAGGACCGTAACTGCCACAAGAAACGCAATAAAGTGGCCACATGGCCAGTCCAAGCCTGTACATCCAATAGCCACTCAACACACTCAAAAATACACAGGATCGGTAACAGATAATGCACGAGGACAGGAAACACTATGACAGGCACATGTATGACCATCAGAAGGCAGGGTGTAGTGGGTTACTGGGGATTATACAGGGCTAGGAATGAAAACAGACGCCAAATTCAGCTTGGATGTCAAAATTCGAAAAGAGTGACCTAATTCTATACAGGTCGTCCGCTCGCGGCCATCTATAGTTCGCAGGAACTTGAGGAGAGGAAGAGGACCTGTTGGAGGAGACAGCTGCCGGAGGATCTCTTACACTGCGTGGGACAGTGAACCAAGGGTGTCCCCAATGGTGGATTAGCAGAGCGGACCCCCGGCCCCAGCGGGTGGCCTATCCCACTGGTGCCCCCGTGGGTAACAACCAGAAATTGCTTTATATTATAGAAAATGTGTCTTGGAGACTAATAATATAGAATCATTTGTATAGTATAATCAGAATTAGATAATTAATGCAAAACATAATTTAACAATCAATAAATTCTTTATAAATGTGATTTCAACATGCATGATTAAGATCATTAAATCTGATCACTCTAATGTGCATTCATGTTTCCCAAACCAACTACGGCCCCATCTCTCTACTTCCTCTCACCTTCATGCTTCTTGAACCATTTGTGTGACTCAAACTTTTTACTTGACCCTTCAATCTGGATTCCATTCTCGACATTCTAGTGAGACCTCCCTCACTAAAGTTACTAATGAACCTTTGGCTTTCAATGACACAGGTAAGATGATGATATTCATATCTACCTCTCCTCTCACCTTAACTATTGTAACCCTATCTTAGCTCGTCTCTCTCATACACATCTCACCCATCTACAATCCACCATAAGTGCTGCTGCCAGATTTATCTTCCTCACCCATCACCTTACTCCTCAACCTTACTAACACTTCTTCTCCTATTAATAAAAATATATAAAAATACATATTTTGCTAAAAATAAATATAGGTACATGGTGGGGAATGAAAACGCCCCTCTCAGAAACCATGCCACTGACCACCTACCTCAAATGCTGATGGTATACTACCTGGGGTGAAATTATGCTGTAGATCAGTTTGCAGTCTTTCAAGTGCTAGGTAGACACAGTAGTGACAAGGTAATAGAAAACGAGACAATGGCTGAGACGGTACAACTAAGTATTTTATGACTGTGATACAATCAAACATTCTGAGATCCCAAAAAAGATGTCAGGAGGAAGTGCATCTGAAGGACCTGTGTCTTAAAGTAGGTCATTTAGGAGGTATAAATCAGAAATAAGAAATAATGGGTTTTTTTTCATTACATTTTGTATAATGTAAATAGAGAAGTAATGACGAAACGGATGAAGAGTGTCGAATTGTAATCATCCACAATCCCGTTTTCTGTACTAATTAAAATAGCTGATTACTGATCTCACTTTAGAATTATGAATGTTTGGCCTTCTGTGTGTTGCAGAGGTATTGGAAGTGTACAGAATCTCGAAGAGAATTGAAGGAGGCATGAAAACTCTACACCTTGATTATGAGAGCCTGCAGCTCGTCCTCAGAGAAATTGAATTATCCTGGAATAACTTGCAGGCTTTTCTGTCTTTGTGTCCATGTGTGCTACAGAGGCTGGTAAGCTGTGCTGAATCCACTTTACATGCAGGCCAGACATGATTAGTCTGAATTCATGAAACTGACCAGGCCAAAACGTTGTAGTTGCCATTGTCGGTATTTTTAGCAATCAGACTGTGACAGCCAGAGGTACAATGTCTTTGCTCATTTGGAAGCTTTTAAATTGTTTTTTTTGTAAAGAGCCAGCTTGACTTTTCCCACTTAGTGTCATAAAACCCCAGTGATTTATATACTGTACATGTGATCTCTAAACATAAGGGAATAGATAATGAGTACAATGCATTTCACATGCCAGGTTGTAGCTGAGAGCTCCAAGTAAATTAACCATAAATCATCCAGTAAAGATACTTGGATTGTTCAGGAAGCAGATATTATTATTATTAGATGAGACGGCAGATGGACTAGACACTAGAGATGACACTATAAGTGAGAGAGTCAACAAAAACCATTTGCAAAATAATAATCCATATGCAGGTGAGATTGTAAATTATCCCAACTGATGGGAAAAGTAGAGTTGAGCCTAGGTCACAAGAAACGAGAACGCTTGTAAACTAGGAAGATCTAAAAGATAACGGGTCATCTGATTTTTCTTCATGAACCTTTTCAGCCACCCCCTTCGTCTCTGGACTATAAAGTGAAGGGGGCCAGCTCTGACCCATTCTGCTGCCTGAAAAGGTGCTGTGGGGTTTGTCTACTGGAAGAAGAGCAGGTGAGTCTACTGACCAATACAAGAACTGATCTTCAATAAATGGGGTTGCAGCTTCCAAAATAGAATTGGCCCTATCGTAATATTGGCATATTGTACAGTGCTTTACAAAAAAAAAAAAATAAATATATATATATATATATAATATATTTAGAGTACTATATTAGCCATATGAAGAGATGATACCTTGATTGGCTGAGGTATTAAGGATTGCAAGTTTTCAAGACTATCTAGGTGGTCTTCTTCTTTATATACCTTTAAGATATTCTGGTTCAATATTCCTGAAGAAGAGACCTATATAGTCTCAAAAGCTTGCAATCTTTAATACCTCAGCCGATAAAGGACTCACCTTTACTAATTAGTTTTTTAATGATGATATATAATAGTTTAACTTCAGACATGCACTAAGAGCTTCATGTACATCTACCTACATTTTTAGGTTTGAATAACAAACTTTTCTTTTGACACACACACACACATGCCATTTTCTAATTTGCATGTCGCCTGTACGTGCAATAATTAAATGTTGAATAATGCACCCTGTAAGTAGACGCACCATTCCACTCCATCTGATTAAAAAAGGAAATAAATGTCTCTGTGTTTAGCCCCGTATTAATAATTTCCTATTTATCTGTATATTCTGTATATTATCTGAAATTCTATAAAAAGTGCACAGATACTAGCCTTGCATTCCTAAAGCCTTCAACTAAGTAGGCGGTGAGTGGAAACAAATATGGCGGTTTCATCATGTAGTGCAGTACATGGACGGAGTTGTGTGGAAGGACAGGGAGCGTTGTGGGTACTCAAACATGTTACCCATTCCCTGCAGAGACTACTACTACTAATTGTATGTTTCTGTGAATGCCAAACAGAACCGGAAGCTTTAGTATGGGAGTGATGAAGAATCTCCTGTGTATTTGGTAGCATTCATGTTTGACCTAAACACCTTTTCTTGTTGGTATTACAGTGTACTTTTTTATTATTATTAAGGTCACTTAATATAGTGTAATTTTCTGTTTTATTATGATAGATTGGACATAGTACAGCGAAAGCTGCTTATTTCCCATGTGTATATGTCTTAGGTCCTATGTCAGTTAAATATTTTATATAAAACACATGAGGTCTGATTTTTAGGGCATAAACATATACTGAAAAGTATAAGACTTCACTAAACCAGCTGAAAACATGGTGCATGTGTGGCATTTGTTGGCAGGATTTGACACTCATGGTTTTTATATCATTTCCATCATCCATACAGCTTGGTGGGGAGTCTGTGGACAACATGCTGCTGCACGGAGGACACCTGTACCACCCAAGCTGTGCCAACTTCTGGCTAAATTGCATCGATTCCAATCTGCCAGTGCTGTCGTGTCACAAAAACTGTTGTCTCTATGCACCTTCTTAAGAAAAAATGCTGTAAACCAAGAAAATCAACCCATACAAGAACCTCTGAATATTAGCCGCTTTTAGTGCTGGCCTGTGCTTCTTATACGCGCATCTGATACATTTTGTAATTCTCCATGGACCTGGCTTTTTAACGCATGTTCCAGAATATGCACCATACATGACTTGTAAATAGCTTTTTTTCTCTCAGTTTGTGAAACCTTTGTCTTGAACGAGGGTTTTTAAATAACAATATTCATGATTTATTTATTGCATGGCATCTGGATGACACTTTAATCAACACAACAGATCTGATTGAGGAGGAAAAGAGGTGCAAGCAAAGTAGTTTTCACTGTGAGACAGGCGTCTGCATAGCATTTCCCAATTTGACCTCACTTGCAAATGTTCTCCTGCCTTTTTTAACGGTATAGACTCTAGTTGTCTTAAGTACATGAACTTTCCAACCCCAAGTCACGTCTCATTACCTGCACTACCATCGTTTTTATTGTAACCGGTTAAGTCAAGGACTGCTCTTTCTGAAGGTGCGTTACACTCAGAAACAAGCTAGCCGGCACATTTCTCTGAGGTTCAAGCATGTTTTTCCAGGGTGAGAGGGTGCTTACCCCATACAATGTATGCAAATATAAAAATAGTTCTTATACTTTTATTTTCAGATGTTACACAAACTGTATTTAAAATGGGACCATGTTCTTGACTTCCTTTTCATATATGGTTGGAATAAGTCCTATTGGGGAGTTTATCATGTGTACAGTGTTTACCCCAAATAAGTCCATTTCATAGGCGATCAGCTGTTTCCAAAAGCCATTATTGGGGCGAATGATCGGTCTGAGTGCTTTCAGATAAGAGTGTGCTTCCAGCAGGGTTAAGCCTTTATGTTTCATAAGATAGGCAAGGCAGAGCGCGGGAGACCTACTAATGCCTGCTACACAGTGAATCAATGTACGACCTCCATTGAGTTCTACATTTTTGATCTTGTCTGTTACGGCTTCAAAATGCTTAAACAAGTCACTATCAGGAGTGTCTGCGATTGGAAAATGGAGATACTCCAAGTCGGTATATACATGGCTGGCGTATTCCAGAGAGACACTGATGATACACGTGATGCGATATCTAGTAAGAAGGACCCTGTTGATGGCTGCATCTGCGTTGCTGAGGTACAGGCCGTCTGTTATCTGTACAAGTCCACAAAGTAACGGTGCTTTGCTTTTCCAAGGAGGATCGGATCCTGCTTTTGCTTGCTTGCTCATTGTTAGGAGGTGAATTCTGGCGCTCTGGAATGAAACTACAAAGAAAGGGCAAATTGATAAATTGCCCCAATAATGTCATGAACGTATGGCTATAATGCAGTACATCATTATAAAAGAGAACATTTAGAACCGTTACTGCCACCTTGCTTTTTATGGCTAAGCACGGAAAGTGAATACACTCACATGAAGTCTCTATAAATGAACTCTTTCTAATGGCCAAAGCTTTTTCAAATTTGTTTTAGTACGTATTTCACTATTCTGGGTTTATGCTGAGCACTTTGAAGCTGTCCTGTGTATGAAGAAGCTTTGGTCACCTTGAAGAATCCATTTATATGAGACTTTATGTAAGTGTATTGACATTGAGTGCATCGATTTATTTTATATATTATTACACTATTATACTTATTGTCACTTTATAGTTTAGCTCCTATTGATGTGGTTTTTTTGAATCGGATATTCGAAGGCGTTGTTTCTGTGTGTCATCTTGTTATGCTATACACTAATTGTAACCTCCTGACCACCCTTTGTACAGCACCGCGGAAACTGATGGCGCTATATAAAATAATACATAATAAAAATAAAAGATTGTGTTGTACAGAAGCAATGTTATTAGGGAAGTTTAAACACCTCATTTTGGACACTTTCTTTTTTAACTTCTGTTACTTCTGCTCATGCTGGCCTTAAGGTTAAGTTCCTTGGAAGGCTATTCCACTTAGCTATACCCTTTCAATGTTGAAATACGTTCTTATGTTTCATCTAAACACTCTAATTTTAGACTGTCCTTCTGTCCAAGCCTTTCGTCTCCTTTTGAAAAATACCCATTCATAAATAGAACTGTTAATCTTTGCTCAGTAATGTTTTTTTCTTTTTGCTATAAAGAGAAAACCAGGATATTTCTTTAGGTTGACGTTTTAAGACACACTCTACTAGTAAATAGCTAGCAGATGGAGACCCAGTTTTTATTTCATAAAGAATATATTATTACTTTTGTCAGTAATATATATTTTTAATGTAATCATTTCTATTTCCTAGGCATAAAAAACGTTTCTTCTGAAAATGTTCAAATTCCCTCAAATATTTTTAAGCTACAGTCATAAACAGCTTAAGACGGAAGTTACAGGACGTAACAATTAGTGTATAACGTAACAAGATGACACACAGAAGTAACTCCTAATATCCTATTTAAAAAATGCACATCAATAGGAGTTAAACTATAATATTCAGTTATGATATAACAGGTATAGAATTGTTGTAAAAGTTGTACATATATATATATATACACACTATATATAACATACAATTTATGTTAAGCCTCATTGTGTTAATTTCTGTGAAGCCCGGTGACTAGACACGAGGACAAAAAGTGGAAGAGGTGAATCCCGTAATCATACGGTGTAACCGGTTCTTATTACAATGTAAGGATGGCTGTGTAGGGGAGAATAAGTAAATTACCCAAGCGATCTAACCTTTATGGAGTTGCAGGAAAGGGTCATTGCGGGAAAACCGTCACGTATGGTATGATAAAGGTTTGACTATTTCTATTTATACTAAACAGGACTTAGTATGTGTACATCAGATCCCCTTAAATGACGGTTCTGGTAAACTGAGTTTTTATCCGACATAAAGGAATTCTACTTTTGCTATGAAGAAGAAACAGCCAGGGACTTGTCTTATCAATAAGCAGCCACCAGGGGGCAGAATCTGGCAGAAAATATATCATGTGTTTCTTGTTTATCAAATGGAGATTTTTAAAATATAGTCATTTTTTAGCATTCTGGGTAAAAATCTTATTTCACCTCAAGCCGTTTGATAGCTGTTTGGTCTGTGTTTCTGAAACCCAAAGGCATTTTTAAGAATTCTAGCTCAAAGCGATGCCCCACTATATTTTATTTAATCCATATTACCGTATTTGCTCGATTATAAGACGACCCCCCAAAATCTGAATCTTAATTTATGGAAAAAAGAAAAAGCCTGAATATAAGACGACCCTATAGAAAAAAAGTTTTACCAGTAAATTCATGTAAACTATGTGAACAATTGTTTGTTAATAAAAGCAACAAAAAATATTTTGTTTTTATTTCTTTTTTCAATCTGCCCCCCCAGTTATGCACATTTGCCCCCAGGCTTGCCACTCTGCCCCAGAAATGCCTTATACCCCATATATGCCACTGTGCCCCATGATATGCCTTTTGATCCCACTCTGGCATTTAGGGGGTTAAAAGGCATATTATGGGGCAGAGTGGCATATAGGGAGGTCTAGGGCATTTCAGAAGGCAGAGTGGCGTATAGAGGGTTAAAAGGCATTTCTGGAGGCAGAGTGGTATTAAGGGGTTAAAAGGCATTTCACAGAGCACTCTGCCTCCAGAAATGCCTTATGCCCCCCATTTAACACTCCCTCCCTCCTCCAAACTTACCGGTGCTTCTGAGTCCCCCGGTGCTTAGTCCGGGCATCGCGTAGAGCTCTACACGCTGCCGGGACTAAGCACCGGGGATTCAGAAGCACCGGTAAGTTGGGGGGGGGGGAGAGCATAACACAGGAGGATCCAGGTCCCCTGCATCTGAGTCCCGAGTGCTTAGTCTGGACAGTGTGTAGAGCTCTACGCGAATCGCTGCACAGGCTGCACAGACTAAGCGCCGGGACTCAGAAGCACCGGTAAGTTGGGGGGGGGATCCAGGTCCCCCGCATCGCTGCAGGGGATCTGGATTTTAGTCTCATAGTCAGACCTATTTGAGGTCTGATTATAAGACGACCCCGATTATAAGACGAGGGGTATTTTTCAGAGCATTTGTATAATCAAGCAAATACGGTACTTTATAAAGTGTATTCTGTAATAGCGTTGAATGTTTCATATTGGAATTTCCCCTTCACGACAGCGCTCTAATTTGTTATTAGCGTGAATTATGCAGCATTAAAAATGTCTAGACGTCTGGGGCGAAGGTCCTGTTATACACCTCTGGGTAAAAGGCACGTTTCATGCTTGTGAATACGTGGCAAGCGATAAAAATGTATAAAAAAATTTGTTAAAGATGCAAAACCATCAGAGTAACATAAAATATTAACCACCAATTAAATTAACATTTAATACTTGAAGGTAGAGAATGAAAGCATTAATGAGATTTAACTATTCATTATACAGGGCCAGCCAAGCTCTTCCTCCAGCAGAAGCTCACCGGGACCGGCTCTTCGTGATATAAAGTAAAGTCGAGGAGCTAAAGCACAACTCTCGCTTTAGTGAATAAACCCCCCAAACCACTGAATCATATATTTCTGCCGCCATTTTTTTTTTTCTGGTTATGCTGATTATAGTAGATAATGAAAGCCATAACGGCTACTGAGAACTACAGTTACCTTTATATTTCACGAGCAGGACCCTCATAAAGCCCACATAAAGTACCGTAAGCCTAGATGGCGGGGTCCCTAACTCCTGATGTATCTGTATTAATGTATATGTATCATGTATGTGTTATCTACCCCATTTAAATTGTGCAGTGCGGAGTAGTTTTTTAAATAAAAGGTGATAGTAATAACAGAAAGGTGATATTTAAGCAATTGTATTTTAGTTAAATAAAACATAAATGACTTTTATTGAACTACTTTCTAATAAGAAAAAACAGGGGGGGGGCGAAGGGGCTGCTTTATGTGCGCTGCAGTAATAGAAATGGGCGGTAATTGTGTATTATAATGTAATGTGTTCCTATATCAGTGAACTTACTTATTCCTGTCCACGTGAATACACCTCCGCTGCATTATGCATTAGCCAACGGCACATACCCGTTCACCGTAAAGTATCCCCGGCCTACAAGAAGCCCCCGAATAAATCCATCCACTGTGTAAATGCGCACACGGTACAAGCACTACCTGCGTTGCTATGAAGAACATCGCGAAATATTCTCCATCCCTCCCTATATTTGTTAAGCAGCGCACCCGCCTGCCTTCCTATACACCGGAAACTAGCCTTAGCCGTTTCCAGGGTTACTTATAAACATTGCCACATGCCTTTCAATGACACCGGTTATACCCCCTGTAATAGGACGACCAGGCACTCCTCCGACTGGCACAGGCCAGTACACAAAGGCATCACGTGGCGTCCGCTGGAGTCGCCGGGTTTAGAGACCTAAACACACATTTTATCATTGATCTCTGTGGGCAGAGTAAAACGTAGCTCCACTGGTTGGTCAAATAAATTATATTAATTTTATAACAGCGGCAAATTAATTTAAATGAATCTGGCTGAATCGACAGCAATAGCTTACGTAAGGGAGGCAGGGTAGCTATATGTGTACACGGCTTCTGTGTTTGGAGCTCTGTAATACCCCCTGGTTTGTTCACGCGCTCCTTACAGTCGACGCTGGTCTAGGTCACGTGACGTCTGTTTGTTTTGAAGCCCTGGCTGTCAGTGTCACTAGTGAGAGGGGGTGTGGCTTTCCCCGTGTGTCCCGCCCCCCGTGGAGCTGGTCTATGGGGAGAGTGGCCGCTTCAGGCTCCAGTGGACTGGTGTCGCTGTTCTCGGGGGTTCCTTGCCTTTTTTGCCCGCAGAATTGTTCGCCGTCTATCGGAGGTATAGGGATGAGCGGCTCTGGGCCAGCCCCACCGGGCACCCCAGCCACCACTGGCCCCGACACTTACAAAGGCTGGCTTTTCAAATGGACCAACTATCTCAAGGGATATCAGAGGCGCTGGTTCGTCCTGAGTAACGGTCTGCTGTCCTACTACAGGTGAGTGTGAATTGGCAGGTCCACCGGGCACCGCTGTGTGTGCGGGTCACTGGCATGGCAGGTGGGGTAACTGGGTGTGATGGGCATTAGCGAGGCAGGCATGTTGGGCATTGGGGCGTGCAGGTGTACTGGGCACTGAGTGACATTGAGGTGGCAGATGGCCTGCTGGGTTTACTGGGGACTGCGATGTCTTGGGATGTTGGGCATTGGGCTGGCAGGTGTGTTGGGTACAGGGCTGGCTGCCAGGTACAGGGTTGGAAGATGTGTTGGGTAGACTGCTGGTTGGCGTGCTGGATAAATGGCTGGTTGGTGTGCTGGGCAGTGGGATGGCAGGCATGCTGGGTACTGGGTTGGCAGGTGAGCTGGGTACTGGATTGGCAGACTTACTGGGTTGGCAGATGAGCTGGCTGAGTGTGCTGGGCACTGGGATGTGCAGTATAGTGGGCACGGAGGTGTTCCAGTAATATCCATTATATAGAATTATTGCTGTAACAGAGGCGAATGGCTGTGGCATTACTCTCATGGTAACTTGGACCAAAGCAATTCAAAGTTGGTTCACTGTGTCCGATATAAAACGGCGGTGCTGCATGCCGTGCCCCCTACGGTTGCTGCAGGCTAGGCATGCAATAATCACACAGTATTTTTTCAGATTAGTTCTACTGATTAATCAGTCACATGACCCATTTGTCATATTACAGCTAGCACAAAACATCACTGTTACAGCTAGATTGTGCAAGAAGTAAAACGACAAGCGAACAGAATCAATACACCTCAATACAATGTCACAGGTTAGCCCTGCTTCCAAAACACAATGCACCCGATGACAGCGTGAGGGCGACTTATAATGTCACAAGCGGTCAGGTTAAAACAGCCATTCATCACGCAAGTTAAACAATTGTTTGTAAAGTTTGTTCTCATACAAGTGTTACAACGAACTTAACCCTAAAGAACCTGCACACCCCGAAAACAGGCTATATATATATATTTCAAATACATTTTTCTCCTAATATTTTGAATGAAACCAAACTAGATAGATGTCACTAGCAACGTGTGCTTTTATTGTGCTTGTGCTGTTTGCAGATGAACTAAAGAGTCACCGAAGCGTAGAAAACTCAACCTTTTCTTAATAATTTCTTGTTATTTTTTATTATTATTGATTTTATTATAGTTGTGCAATGTACAAAATTGACAAAGACACTAACACACATTGAAGATATTCTGGTAAAGTAGAAGAGCCACTGGTCTTGTGAGCTCACAATCCAGGGCTCTGCTAGGAGTGACTAACTGACCCTAGCACTTTAAGGCCTGCGGCTGCCAATGGCATATATGTAGCAGTGCGTATCCAGCAGGTAGCCACACGCCGTAATTATGTGGCTTGTGACAAACCCTGTAGCATGAGGGCCATAAATGTCACATTTTGGGGCTAAAGCACGTCCCTCTTAGCATCAGAGTCAGGAACAGCCAGCTTGGTACAAAAACAGGCGCTTTTAATTAACCGCTTAATCCCCCCAAAAAAATTCATTAAAAAGAAAAACTGCTTCCTGGAGCCCTCTCTAACTAAAACTATACTGGCCCAGACTGACCAGCCTAATCACCCACTAATGCAGCCAGACCCAGCTAAGCCAGGCTCTGGAAAACCTCCCCCAGAAAGCACACACAGGTCCAGGCAGGTATTGCCTCACTTGGCTCAGGGATGGTCTTCTTCTTCTTCAGGGCCTCTCCTTGCCCTGGGAGCACAGGGAAACTTCCTCTTCCCCAACGCTCTCTAGGGGTTTTAATGCCCAGCACCTGTGCCTGATGCGAGTCCCATAGGAATACCAGACCGGATCCTGCAGACTTCTAGCCTCCTGGAAAAGCTGGCATGGAATTTCCTCAGAATGGGGGAACAGAGCATTGGCCCACCCTGCTCTACAGTTGCTCTGCCCCAGGGACCCATTTGTATAATCTGCATAGCAGCTGTACCCATATGCCATGCCAATCAACTCCCTGGGGTTCACAGTCTCACAGACCCTATCTGCCTCGTTACTTAACTAGCAGATGCCTACTGATGCACAGACGCCCCCAATGCATTTCTCCCTTACTCCACTGCCTCCCTGTGTGTCACATCTAGGGTGAATATATCAGCCATTGTTTTCCTTGGAAACATAAACATTGCGCGTGTTGCTACTGCAGCTTAGCATTTTGCTTGCCGGAAACGTGCTTAGGTTCCTTGTTGACATGCCGAGGTTCCAACACCGGAAGAGGGCAAGATTGTAGCTTAAGGGCAACTTGATTTAATGAGTGCCATTAGCTTTGTGTCGATGAATTTTGTCACCTTTACAGGTGTTGCTCGGTTCCAAAAAGATCTGGGGCTGGTGCCCATGGCAAGCTCTTTAAACCCTAGAGAGCAAACTATTGACAAATGCTAAAAATTACCCTTTGCCGTAAGCTTTGTATGATATGCCTTTGATTTTATTAACACAACAAAGACAATGTTTTAAGCTATATTGACGAATATAAAGTCAAATGTCCACCATCATGTGGACTTTCGTGCATACAGTAGCTGTGTGTCACCTTGCAAACGCATGGGGGGATTTCGCAACATCTCCTTTACGCATTTGCCCCAGTTGTTTTCTGTGCAGGAGATGTGGTCGGAGGAACACATGTCTATGCGCGTGATATACTTACCGTCATCTGCACCACCGGTTGGGGGAACGCTGTGGGTCTTCAGACCCAGTATGCATGTGCAGAACGCTGTGCCGTTGATTCAAGCAGCCAATCAGTGGCAAAAAATTCTATCCATGTAAAAGGAGGGCGGCTGTGAAGCTGTTGGGGACTTCCAAAGGATCTGGCTCCCTACAACTGAGTGTTCTTTAATGTGGCGTACTGGCATTTAATGTTTGTGTTTAACACAAAAAACAACAGCGAGCCTTATGAAGAACATCTTTTTTGGCATGACAACAAAGCTATTTAGCCTGTCAATGCCATCTTCTTGTGTCACTTGATTGTAACCTATAATTAAGTATTCCCTGTGAAACTATGAACGTTGACTATCTGACGTGATTGTACTATTATTTGTGATTACCACAAGGTCCCTTTCAAATGATTGGGCAAGTAATGCGGCTAAATGACAATCTTCTCAAGGAAAATAATACTGAATGACGCAGCTTGCCTGAGTTAAAACTTGAATTATGCAGCAGTGTATATGATATAATGTGTGCATTATCACATTTTATCAGCAAACTTACCGTATTTCCCCGTGTATAAGACACAGCTTACTTTTGGGGCCTAAAATGATTTTAAAAATGTATCATAAAATTCATACTCATCATCCTCGTCACTGCCATCCATTAACTGCCCCTAAATTAACCCTGAACACCCCATTAACCATAATTGCCCCTAAATTAACCCCACCTCCCCTAACTTTCAGTAGCCCAAATATTAATTTTATACTCACAGTTAGATGAGTTGCTGTCTGAGCAGTGTGGGTGCTATAAGGAAAGGGGCGGGGCCATCAGCGGTGCATCAGAAAGGGGCAGGGCCAGTCATCAGTGTGTCTGCAGGGAGGTACTGGGAAGTAGTAACTGCACTCTACAATCTACAACCACTGTATAAGACGCTGTTTCTTTCTTATGCATGGGGAAATACATATACAGAAGCCTGCGCCAAATCCTAACTCTCACATCCCAAGCTTATTTTGCGCATGAGGCAAGAATGGAAAATTGTGCACCCCAGCTATTTTTTCCCCCTGCCCTTACACACAACTGCCCATAAACACACACACTGCCATTACACACGACTGCCCCCACACACACATATACTGCCCTTACACAAGCCTGTCAATACACACACTGCCCTTACACACACCTGCCCATAAGCACACATACACTGCCATTACAACCCTTTCTCCCCATCTCTTACCTTTCTCACCACCTTCCATCCTCCATCCAATTTAGGGAGCATGAGGCCTGCCATTCCAGGCCTCTGCTCTAGTGCTCCCTCATCACTATGGCTGGCTATTGATACAGAGCACTCGGCATCAATCCCGATGCTCGTCATCATTTGCCGGCACGTAGTGATTAAGGAGCACGCAAGCCGAGGTCTGAAGTGACAGATCTCGCACTCCCTAATGTTGGGCTGGTGATAGGGGAATTGTGATCTCCCCAACCAGTCCTGCAAGCTGCAGCTGCTGATCGGGTGGCTGTACGCCTCCTCGCAGCTGTGCTCGAGGCGAGTGCCTCTCTCGCCTCACTCTTTCTACGGCCCTGACACTGGGGCACACTCATGCTGAAATAGAAAAGCGTCAGGCTCATCATGTCTCAGCCGTTACTGGATGTTGGAGTCCATAACAGAGGAGTGTAAAAATCCACACAGTGATAGACACAAACTTCACAAAATGAGACAAAAGCTGAATGTTTGAACCTAGGTATATTAAACAAAGCAGATACATCTCACCATAAGTAGCAGAGTAGGAGGCATATCAAGTATACAGGGGACTCTGGGGAGTACAAAGTTAGGTAAGAATCCAAAAAGGGTCTGGGACAGGTAGCAAGCAAAAGGGGTAAATCCAATAGGCAGTCCAGGCCAAAAAGGTCAAGAGTCAGACATGAACTATCCCTCCAAAGTAACTTAATGAACTCGCACATCTGTTACTGAGAGGCAGGAATATAAAGCCTGTTGATAAGGTCAGGTGTGTTAATGACGTAGGCTTCAGGCATAACCAACACAGCTGAACATAAATACACAGAACACAGTTTCTAAACATAACCAGACAAGACACACACGGTACAGGATGCCACAAAGGACAGGGAACAAGGCAGGCAGGTAATGTTCTGGCATCCGCCAAACCCAGACTCTCCCATCAGACTGCCAAACAGAGAAGTTGATCCATCATACACAGAACAGGTTTCCACTGCTCCAAAGTCCAGTGGCAGCATGCTTTACACAACTCAATCCAACGCTTGGCATTGTATTTTGTGATGTGAGGCTTGCATGCAGCTGCTTGGCCATAGAAACCCATATTCCAATAATACCACTTTATAGTCAGCTGTGCAATATCTAGCAGGGATGAAATTTCAGGAACTGAGTTATTTCCAAGGTGGTATTCTATTACAATACCACGCTTCAATTCACAGAGCTCTTCAGAACGGCCCATATTTTTCATAAATCTTTGTAAATGCAGACTGCATGGCTTTATACACCTGTGACAATTGGTCTGATGGAATCACCTGAATTCAGTAGTCAAGAGGTGTGTCCCAATACTTATATCCATAGAGATTGTGTGTTTATTTGTGTATATATATATATATTAGGGCTGCAACAACTAATCGATAAAACCGATAATAATCGTAATAAAATCGTTGGCCAATGGGAACTGTCAGTATTGATTAGTTGAGACTTTTTATGTGATTATAAATTAGGGTTTTTTCAGAGCAAATAGTTCCCCTATAATACCCTCGTTTTGATAATCGTTTCCCCGTTTCTCGTTTCCGCTGTGCCGGCACACCAGCAGAGGTATGCACTTACCAGTCCTCCCTGTAATCCTGCTGATTGCCCGCCTCCTATCCTTTGCTCCCAGTCTCCTCGCATGCAGTCCACTGCGCGATTGGCCTGCCGCATGGCATCCACAACGGTCTTGTGGTATAATTAATATTTGGGACTTGCTGAAATTTAGGGGAAGTGGGGGTTAATTTGGGGCTAGGTTAATGGAATGTTAGGGTTAATTATTGGGGCAGTTACGGTTTGGGTGTAGGGTTAAATTTGGGCAGTTATGGGTTATGGGTGTTTGTGTTAATTTTGGGGCAGTTATGGTTAATGGGGTGTTTAGGGTTAATCTTAGGGAGCACGTTAGGTTGAATGGGGTGTTTCAGGGTTATTTAATGGGGCAGTTATAGTTTGATGGGTGTGTATTAGGGTTAATTTTAGGGGCTAGTTATGGTTAACTGGGGTGTTTGGGGTTATTTTGGGCGGCAGTTACGCGTTAATGGTGTTTAGTTGAATTTAGGGGCTATTATGGTTATGGGGTGGTAGGGTAATTAGGGTTTATGGTTGATGGGGGTTTTAGGGTTAATTTTAGGGGCAGTTATAGTGTGATGGGGTGTTTAGGGTTTTAGGGGCAGTTATCGGTTAATGGGGTGTTTTGGGGGTTAATTTTAGGGGAGTATATTTGATGGGGTGTTTTAGGGTTTTTATTTGGGGGCAGTTTAGGTTATGGGGTGTTTGGGGTTAAATTTAGGGGTAGTTATGTTAATGGTGTCTTCAGTGTTAATTTAAGGGCAGTTTATGGTTGATGGGGAAGTCATAGGGTTAACTTAGGGGCAGTTATGGTTGATGGGGTAGTTAGGGTTAATTTAATGTTAAGGACTGAGGGTTAATTTAATTAATTTAATAAGGTTAACTTAAGGTGCAGTTAGAGGTAAACAGGGCAAACTAAGGGGAATCTAAATCCTGGGGGCAGTGAAGATTAACCCTGTATTTGTTTATAAAAGTATTGTGTCAGTGTGCTGTGAACGAGTCTGTGAATCTACGAGGGCACTATGTGATATCTGGGGAGGACAGAGTGGCATATAAGGGGGTATAAGGCATATAGGGTATATAAGGCATATAGGGTATATAAGGATTATGTTGGGAGAACAGAGTGGCTATATCTGGGGGTATGTGTCATATGTGGGAGGCAGTGTGGCAAGCCTGGGCGCAAATGTGCATAACTGGGGGGCAGGTTGGGAAATGCATTTTTATCAAAGTTTTTTATTCTGCCATTTGTTTTTAACATCCTGTTTGTTTATTAAATGATTTAAAAAAAATGAAAAATGTACATTCATTTTTTATCAGATTAATCTAATATAATAATATATATAATGTCACAAAACAGTATCGTTGAGTATGCAGTGATAGCTTTTATTTTGGACTAACATAATATTTAAAAGACAAGCTTTCGAGAGTTATCCTCACTTCATCAGGTCCGAAGCATTTTTGACATTGTGTCTACTGGACTAATATGGCTTCCCCTATTTACATATTATATAGTATATATATTATATATATTATATATATATATATACATTTATGCACACTAAGCAAAGCTTAAGTCTTAAAAATATTCTTGAGAGCGGTCACATTAGCTACAGTTTGGTCACAGCAGCAGCTTCTGGAAACCAAAAAAAAGTCTGGCCTCAAAACTTTCACTTACTAAATAAAAGTTGTTATATGTTTGAAACTCATCTGCAGCAGCAATTATATTTTTTTTAATTTCTGTTCTAATTCCTCCATAATATCCTGGATTGTGTTTGTTGCTGATACAGATGTACTCCCAAAGATGTTTTGGAAATAGAAACACCAAAAGAGGGTGCACACATATAAAAGGGCTACCTTATTGATATTCCCATTCAGCCGTGGAAGAAAGCACAGTGCTGAGTTAACAATCTGATAATATATTATTTGCATTGTAGTTACTTAATACCTTCAGCCAGCTTGTCCGTACTGTTGGCCGCATCCCATGACCCGACACTTCCAGAGCATGAGGTTACATTGTATCATTCTTTGTACTGTAAACCCATGTAATGAGCAGTTGAATTAATCTTGTATTTTTGTACTGCAAAGGTATTGAGTTAAATAAAATACCAGGCTCTTCTATGTTATACAGTTTATGGGCAGCTCGGTTACATATAGCCAGAGCCGGCCTTAGGTGTTCTGGCACCCTGTGCGGACTACTCCTCTGGCGCCCCCCCCCATCCCAAAAAAGGAATAAAAACAAACAAAAAACAAAACAAAACTCCCCTTTCTCACTATCTATCCCCCTGTATCACTATCTA